>CAUYRT010015464.1:0-101676 GCA_963574885.1 Lepilemur ruficaudatus | reverse complement strand
TATATTGCCTTTGTTCCCCCTCCCCCCGAGTCAGAGCTTTAAGCATGACCATCCCCAGACAGTGCGCATCGCACTCTTCATGTATGTATATACCCATTCCCTCCTCCCCCCTCCCATCGGCCCCACACCCAATAAATGTTTTTCCTATATGTCCACTTAAGTGTTGATCAGTGAAACCAATTTGCTGGTGAGTACATGTGGTGCTTGTCTATCCATTCTTGGGATACTTCACTTAGTAGAATGGGTTTCAGCTCTATCCAGGAAAATAGAAGAGGTGCTATATCATCACTGTTTCTTATAGCTGAATAGTACTCCATGGTATACATAGACCACATTTTATTAATGCACTCATGTATTGATGGACACTTGGGTTGTTTCCACAACTTTCCAATTGTGAATTGTGCTGCTATAAACATTCGAGTGCAGGTGTCTTTTTTTGTAGAGTGTCTTTTGTTCTTTTGGGTAGATGCCAAGTAATGGGATTGCTGGATCAAATGGTAGATCTACTTGTATTGCTTTCAGGTATCTCCATATTGCTTTCCACAGAGGTTGCACTAGTTTGCAGTCCCACCAGCAGTGTATGAGTGTTCCTATCTGTCTGAATCCACGCCAACATTTATTGTTTTGGAACTTTTTGCAGATCCACAATTGTTAAAAAATTAACAATAATTCTTTAACATCAGGAATTCCTAGCCAGAGCAATTAGGTAAGAGAAAGAAATAAAGAGCATACAAATTGGAAAAGAAGAAGTCAAACTCTCCCTATTTGCAGACAATATGATCTTACGTATAACCCTAAAAGCTCCACCAAGAAACTCTTAGAATTAATAGGCAAATTCAGTAAAGTTGCAGGATACAAAATTAATATATAAAAATGAATATCATTTCTACATACTAACAATGAACTAGGGGAAAAAGAACTCAAGAAAGCAATTGTGCTTACAAGAGCTACAAAAAAAAAAATACCTAGGAATAAATTTAACCAAGGAGATGAAGATCTCTATGAGGAAAACTATAAGACACCAATAAAATAAATAGAAGAGGTCACAAAATAATGGAAAGACATCCCATATTCATGGATTGGAAGAATATTGTGAAAATGACCATACTACCAAAAGCACTCTACAGATTCAATGCAATCTCTACCAAAATACCAAAGGCATTCTTTACAGAACTAGAAAAAACAATCGTAAGATTCACATAGAACCACGGAAGACCCTGAATAGCAAAGCAATCATGAGCACAAAGAACAAAGCTGAAGGCATCATACTGACTTGAAAATATACTACAAAGCTATAATAACCAAAACAGTATGGTACTATAAAAATAGACTCACAGACCAATGGAATAGAATAGAGAACCCAGAAATAAATCTATGTATTTACTGCCAACTGATTTTCAACAAAGACAGGAAGAACATTCAATGGGGAAAGGACAGTCTCTTCAATAAATGATGCTGGGAAAACTAGACATCATATGCAGGAAAATAATACTAGATCCGTATCTCTCACTACATACAAAAATCAAATCAAAATAGTTTAAAGATTCAAATATGAGACCAAAAACTATGAAACTACTAGAAGAAAACTTTGGGGAAGCACTTTAGGACATTGGTCTGGGCAAAGATTTTTTAGGTAAGACCTCAAGACCATAGGCAGCAAAAGCAAATATAGACAAATGGGATTAAATAAAGCTAAACAGCTTCTGTACAGCAAAGAAAACAATCAACAGAGTCAACAGACAACCTATAGAATGGGAGAACATATTTACAAACTATCCGTCCAACAGGGGATTAATAATCAGACTATATTAAGAACTCAACTCAACAGCAAAAAATCCAAATAATCCAATTTAAAAATGGGAAAATGATCTGAATAGACATTTTTCAAAGAAGACAAGCAAACAGTCAACAGACATATGAAAAAATGCTCAACATCACTAAACATTGGGGAAATGTAAATCAAAACCACAATGTGATATCATCTCACCCCAGTTTAAATGGCTATTATCAAAAAGACAAAAAATAACAGAGATGGTGGGGATACAGAGAAAGGAGAATGCTAGTGCACTGCTGGTGGGAAGGTAAATTAGTACAGTCATTATGGAAAACAGTATGGAGGTTCCTTAGAAAACTAAAAATAGAGCTACCATATGATCTAGCAATCCCACTGCTGGATATATATCCAAAAGAACGGAAATCAGTATATTGAAGAGCTATCTGCATGCCTATATTCACTGCTGCACTATTCGTAATAGTCAAGACATGGAATCAACCTAAGTGTCCACCAATGGATGAACAGATAAAGAAAATGTGGTATACATACATAACAAAATACAAATCAGCCATAATAAAGATGAAATCCTATCATTTGTAGCAACACAGATGGAACTAGGGGTCATTATGTTAAATGAAATACGCCAGGCACAAAAAGACAAATATCACATGTTCTCACTCATATGTGGAAGCAAAAGAAGTTCATCTCATGGAGGTAAAGCGTAGAATGATGACTACCAGAGGCTGGGAAGGGTAAGGAAATGGGGAATAAAGAGAGGTTAGTTAATGGGTACAAAAATACAGCTGGAGAGAAGGAGTAAGTTCTAGTGTTTGATAGTACAGTAGTGTGACTATGGTTAAGAATAATTTACTGTGTATTTCAAAATAGCTAGAAGAGAAGATGTGAAATGTTCCAACACAAAGGAATGATAAAGTCTGAGGTGATGGATATCCTAATGGCCCTGATTTGATCATTACACATTGTATGCATATATCAAAATATCACCTGTACCCCGTAAATATGTATAATTATGTATCAATCAAAGTAATTCTTTAATATCAAGTACATAGTTACTACTCAAATTTATAATTTAGTGGGGGCAGTGGCATAGTTGTACAAGGTCATAGTACAATAGCAGAAAGCCCACGTAGGAAGTCACAGATATCTCTGGAAAATAGAAGCGCCTGCCTAGGTAGAGGAACGATAAGCAGTTTTAGCGATCTGCATGGGCAGTGAGGGATGCATGTACCCAGAAGGCCAGCTATAATCATCTAGCTCCAAATGTTCTATATTTAGTAGGTCATTACTATACTGGGATTAAAAAAAGGACAAAAGGTAAACTCCTTAGAAGACCACATTTTCTTGTGTGATTAAACTTTAGGGTTTAAATCCTCTGATTAAATTTGGATAATGTTACCACTATCTTAGAGACTACTCTAATGACAAAGAGAATCTGGAGAAAAAACATAATTAGTAAACTGATTTCAAGTGATTTTCAACTTGAATTTTTATTGTCAAATAAATAATAGTGAATCTAAGAAAAACGAACTTATATTATTTTCTATTTCTTACTGGATGAAAGCAGAAACTGCAGTACTACTCAATTATAATTTTGTAGGACTCTTCCTTTCTTAGTTTCCATCTACTCAACTTTTCCAGAGACCAAAAAAAAAAAAAAAAAAAAAAAAGTTACCAAAGTTACAAAAAGCGAAGTCTTGAACATATTTCCTATAAACAACAAAATCAACATCTTGGGGCCCAAATTTTCAAATTTCACTGATATTTTGACAAAAAACCTTTAGATTCTTGTCAGTGACCAAACAAAGACTCAAATTGTAGGTTGCATTCATGGTACAGTCAAGTGTGGGTGCATTTAAACTGTAACTGTTACTTCAGTGCCTACACTTTCTAAGGGTTTTATTTTGAAGCTGTGGTCTTCAGAGAATGAGTGATAGACAGCCAATGTGATTCACTGAGGTAGCACCCACGCAAAGTGGAGGCCACAGAGCAGTAAATACTGGGGTTGGGCCTTGAGTAGTTTCTGACTTCTAGAATAGTCTCAGATGAATCACCCAAGCTCCTCACTTAAGTTCATTATGAAGATAGTACTTCTTGACTGCCATGTGCATCTAATAGAAAAAGACCAGGCCAACGTATTTTTGAGAAGAAAAACTTAATATTGTTAGCTGAATATATAAAGGGAGAAATTTTATTTATTGAGAAGAAGTATGTCTCTATTTTTGAGGAGAAAAGCTCTTTTTCAACTTTAATTTTACTGCTTCTTATTTTAGAAAGAACCATTAAAACTGAGCCTTTAGGTAAATAAGTTATTTACCTAATAGCCATTTCCTAGGAGAAAGAACTATCTATTGAATTATACAGACTGGGTCAAAGTTATCCAAGTGTTTGCATGGGTAAGCCAACAATTATACGCAGAATTCTAGAAAATGAGTAAACAACAGTAATTATTTGGCCAATAATAACCAAGGCAGGTCTAGTGCTAAGAATAAATGACTACAAACTTACATTAAGCTGTTCTAGCACTGGAGATGATTTTCAAGTTTTAGGGGATATTTCTCACTTCCAAGGCCTTTAGGAACACCACAAAATCCACATGCCTCCTACCCCTCATCTCCTCAATTTATTAATGTTTAAAGTTTACTTCCATGTTTCATTTTTATAGTAAAAGGCCTAGCAATACCTTCACCCAATTGTCCATAACTAAACATGAAGGAAGGCTTTGGGATTAAATTTCTCTAACAGGGTAAACAGACCAGTCATGAGGGAAATGGAAGTCAAAAGTAAGAGAAAATAGCAGGGCCAGTGAAGCTGGAAAAAGGGTGTGGAACCAAGCAGCGGATGTCATATATTTTCCCAATTTGCCTGGTCAGTCCTCCCTGGGAGGTACAATTTGGGTGCTTGGAATATGCTGAATAAGGTGCCCAATTCATGGAGGGGTAGAAGGAATTCAAATTCAACTTATGTAAGTGGTAATAGATTCTTTTGTCTGTTAATGCTTGTTAAACTTAAATCATTTACTTGTTTTGAAGTATAGACTCACTGAGTTAGAAGAAACCGCAGAGATTTTAATTTTTTCATTAATACATGGGGATGCTGAGATAAACAGAAGTAAAGAAACATAACCAGGGTCATATAGCTAGTTAGATAAGTACTAAAACCAGAAACTGATGTTTTATAGGGTACTAAATAATCTGGTCACATCTTTCCTTTCTTGACTTCCTGAGCACTGTTCACTCATGTAGATATTATTCTGCAGGTAAAACAGGTAACTGTTCTGTGTACTGAACACACTCTTTGTTTCTCACTGCCATGATATCAGTCAAGCTGTTTCTTTCACTTGGAATCCGATCCTTAATGGTTAAAATCCATTCTCCAAGGGCCTAGTCAAATGCTACTTTTTCAAAATGCCTTCCGTGGTTGCTTCCTCTTTATTTCCTGTTATGAACTGAATGTGTTTCCCCGAAATTCTTATGTCAAAGCTCTAACCTTCAGTGTGGCTGTATTTGGAGTAGAGAACTAATTAGGGTTAAATGAGGTCATAAGGGTGAGGCCCTGATCCAACAGGGTTAGTGTCCTCAGACACCTAGAGCTTGCTCTCTTCTTTCTCCCTGCATGTACTGAAGAAAGGCCATGTGATATAGTGATAAGGCAGCCATCTGCAAACCAGAAAGAGAGCCTTCACCAGAAACTGAGTTGGTTGGAACCTTGATCTTGGACTTCTAGCCTCCAGGACTGTGAGAAAATAAATTTCTAGTGTTTAAGCCACCCAATCTGTGGTATTTTGTTATAAGCAGACTAAGATAGTATTCTATGTAGAACTTTGTTTATAGTTCTCTAACAATTTTCTTATTTCAAAATATTAAGGGGGTACAAATGTTTTTGATACATAGTTTTTTTTTTTTTTTTTTTTTTTTGAGACAGAGGCTGACTCTGTTGCCTGGGCTAGAGTGCTGTGGCATCAGCCTAGCTCACAGCAATCTCAAACTCCTGGGCTCAAGCAATCCTTCTGCCTTAGCCTCCCAGGTAGCTGGGACTACAGGCATGCACCACCATGCCTGGCTAATTTTTTTTCTAAATATTTTTAGTTATCCAGCTAATTTGTTTCTATTTTTAGTAGAGACGGGGTCTCGCTCTTTCTCAGACTGGTCTCGAACTCCTGAGCTCAAATGATCCTCGGCCTCCCAGAGTGCTAGGATTACAGGCGTGGGCCACCGCGCACGGCCCATACATAGCTTTTGTAATGCATGAGTCAGGGCTGTTAAGCGTGCCCAGTACCCAAATAGTGTTCATTGTATCCGTTAAGTAGGTTTTTACCCCTCCCCTTGTCCCCCCAACCCCCCCTTCTTGATTTCCCATGACTTTTACTTCTTTCTGTGCCTATGTGTGCCCATCAATTAGTTCCAAATTATTAGAGAGTGTATGTAGTGTTTGTTTTTCCATTCTTGAGATACTTCACTTAGGATAATGGTCTTCAGTTCCATCCAAATTGTTGCAAAAGACATGAATTCATTTTTATGGCTGCATAGTACTCCATGATATATATACACTGCATTTTGTTAATCCACTCATGAATTGATGGGCACTTGGGTTGATTCCACATCTTTGTAACTGTGAATTGTGCTGCAATAAAATTTGAGTGCAGGTGTCTTTTTTTGATAAAATAACTTCTTTTTCTTTGGGTAGATATCAGTAGTAACACTGCTGGATCAAATGGTAGGTCTATTTTTAGTTCTTTGAGAAATCTTCATACTGTTTTCCATAGACATTGTACTAATTTACAGTCTCACCAATAGTGTGTAAGTGTTCCTTTCTCTGCATCCATGCCAGCATTTATTGTTACTAGACTTTTTAATAAAAGCCATTCTAACAGGGGTAAAATGATCTCTCGTGGTTTTACTTTGCATCTCCCTGATGATTGGTAACCTTGAGCATGTCTTCATATGTTTGTCGGTCATTTGTCTATCTTGTTTTGAAAAGCTTCTGTTCATGTCTTTTGCCCACTTTTTAAGGGGGTTGTTTGGTTTTTTTCTTGCTGATTTGAGTTCTTTGTAGATTCTGGATATTAGCCGTTTGTTGGATGTATAGTTTGTGAGTATTTCTTCCACTTCTCTAACAATTGTTTCAATCAATTTCGTATTACATGTAAGACTGTTTTTGCTCAAAAATGCATTGAAATGCCATATTAGAACCTTTCTCGGGATTATACAAGATAAAACAGCATCTGACAGATTTTAGTTGCCAAAGTGATAAAATAAAGTAACAGAATGTTAATATTTGTATTACAACAAAATTGATCAAGGTACAGAGGGTTTTTAAAAAAAATACTACTCTACTGTTTTATAAGAAAATGTATAAGTTCCTATATTGCTCCTATTCTTGCATGCTCATTAAGAGATAATACTTATTAAAATGACAACAATTTATTAGGTTTTAAAAACTAAATACTAAACTAATAATCAAGTAAAAAATAGTTTTTAAAGTTTGTGTATATATAATCACTCTCCTAATAGCCTTTGAGGGCAAAGAGTATGTCTTGCACATTTCATCATCAACTCAAATGTCTGGTTAAAAAATTTTAAATACCAGTATTGGAGATACACAGAATGCTTGTTAATTACATATTAATATGTAAATTACATAATTTAAAATTTAATTACATACTTTCCAGGGGTTTGCTTCTAGGATTACAGTTCTAATTCTATTAGTTGAAAATGCTACCGAAGAGTATAATAAAAACAGTTAATTTCTCACAGTCATTCCAGATGGTTCTCTGACTTCTTGGTAATCTCCTGCCATCAATACTGAAACACTCCTATGACTGAGGGTTGCCCCTGCTTTCATTTCCCCAACACTTAAGCCTCCCTCTGAAAGTGGTCTCTCTTATCTTTATGTCTCTCATGTCATGTAAAAATCTATCACTGACAAACAGGGACGACTGCAAAGCTACAGAAATTAAAAACAGACCTCCTGAGTTAGGTACAAAATGTTTGCACTTTGGACATAAAGGGAATTTGCTGAGTCACTGAGTCAAGTATTTATAGCACCACATAATTTATTTTCTGCTGTAATAATTTCTTCTGCAATTCAGCAGCTCCTCCACAAATCCCCATCAAATCTATGACTTCTCAAAAATGCTAACAATGCTGACTAATACGAAGGAAACAGTGCTACCTAAGCAGAATCAAACTAGAAGAATACTCTGTTTACAAAGTTCTTTTTAGGGACAAGTAGATAATAAAAATCTTTGCTTTTGCTATTCACAAAGAGAGTCATGAGTTTTGCATTTTTCATTCTTTTCTCAATTATGTTATCAGACTGTACCTCACCAAAAGTTTTCTAATTCCTATCCTAAGGCTAGAAAGTCTTGCCCTAAATGAAAATATTAAGGTATACTGAAAACCAACATGATCAAGTAAGCCCACCCTGTGACTCCCAGAGCAGCAGACCAGAAGTCTCAAGGAGCCTCAAGAAGGTGGAGGATGTTGACATGAGTCAACATGGGCTTTGCCATTTATCAGCTATGGGACTTTGACTAATTGCTGTGAGCACAGGGACTGTATCTTTTTTATTCTTCAGTGTGTATCCAGTGACTGATGAATCAGATGTTTAATCAGTAGTTGAATTCATGTCCTGTTTTTCACTTACCAGACATTAATTATGTACTTAATAGACGTCAGGTATTATGCTAAATGCAATATCTCATTATCTCATTATCTCGTTATCTCATTTCATCTTAGTTATCTCCATTTTAGAGAAGAAAAATAAGACTTCATACAGTTAAACAGTTGTTTAAGAGCTCAGGATGAGCCAAGATTCAAATTCAGATCTTTCAGGCCACAAAGTTTAGGCCTTTTCCCTATTATAACACATGAGAATTCACAACCAGAAGCTAAAAGCTAGAGGTTGTAAAGTGGGCATCCTATTAGCTGCATCTGGCTGCAGATGTGTTTTGTTTTGGCTGTCTAGGGTTTTCAAGAAATGAAACCAATATTAAAAATAAAAAAAGATTTGTGGAGAGAGGGCACAAGATGGCCAAGCAGAGACATCAGTTGCCAGACAGTCCCAAAAAGTAGAAAAAATTTCAAGTGAAAAAACATAGCCCAGGTGAAATACTGAGGAAAAGGTGCCAGAAATTACCCTTACCAGGGAGCTCATGGGAAGAAGTTGCGGAGCAGACCAAGAAGGAACAAGATTTTGGCGGAGACTGACCCCAAGGGAATCGGAGTCTGGTGGAAAGGGTAGGTGGGAGTGTTTACTTTTCCTCCCCTCATGCCTTTGGCAGTCTGCCAGCTCCTGATCTGTTGGAGAGCCCTTCTACCCTGATGAATCTAGGCGCTGTTGCCATCCGTGAACTGAAGGCTTCTTGGGAGCAGAGCACTGGCCTACAGGCCCACACAGGGTCACATCCCCTCACCACAGACCTGAGCTGAGACTGCAGGAACCAAATTGTTTGCATACATGCTAGGTGCCTCTATTCTGCCAGGCAAGTCACAGCCCCTTCAGTTTCCTAGTCACTGGATCCTACACGTCCATTCCCTAGCATGGGCTTGGACTGTGATGACCACAAAGTACAGGGAGCCATGAGAGAGTGACAGTATTTCCAGAGTTCTGACCTGTAGAGTGGGCTGCCCCAAAGGGACTGGAAAGTGCCAGGAGTGTTTTTTTAGGACAGAGGAAGGTGGAATGTGCACTCTCCTGCACCTGGCTCATGATCCAAAGTTGTCTGCACCCCTCCCAGTGGAGATGTAGGTGCAGAGAAGAGTCTGTACAGTAGGAGAGTGTCCCCACTCCAAAGCAGAAACAGCATTGGAGCCTGGGAAGGGACATGGAGACAGGGACCTCCCCTCCTCCACCCAGCCAGTGCTGCAGACATAGCTGCCTCTGCTCCCAAGCACAAGCTTTTGGTGCGGGTGTGCTGCGGGACAGCCAGTTCTAGGCTTGTAGTAGGGGGGAGGGTAAGCCCCCAATAGGTACTCTGCTCAGCATGCCCAGTTTTGTATGGAGGGTGCGCACTGGCTCATTTCCTTCCCTTCAGGGACAGGCAGCACTTTTGCAACTGTCTCAACCAGGGAATCTCAGCCCCTGGGTCTCTGCATCGCTGGATCCATAGCCAATGCTCACCAGCATCTACTCAGATTGCAACATCCTCGGGGGATCGGTGGGTTCTAGGGGAACCGTGGGTCTCCTGGAGCCTGGGCATTCAGAGTGGGCTGCTTCCAGCTGAGAAGAGAGTACAGCACACCCGAGGGCCCCTTAGCACAAAGGAGACCAGGGCACCAGCTGCCCCGATCTGGGGCCTTCTCTTCCTCCTCCTGTCTCCCACCCCCAGCTACCAGGCACTCAGGACCAGCAAGGGTTCCACAGGGGATGATTAAGCCAGGGCACTTGGGAGTGGCTGCCCTGCCTCTGACAGAGCACCTATTACACCCGGGTTTCCACAGAGCCTGGGGCTCACTCCTTTCCCTCTAAAAAGCCACAGCAAGCACTTCATGTGCCCCAAGGACACAAACTACTGCCTTGGCTGAGGGAGGGTGTGACTAGCTGCCTGTTGTTTCTAGGAGGAGCCTAACCTCTCTGGAGGCAAGTCCCTGGCACAACTATCAGAACATTTCTTTGACAGCCCCCAGCCATTGTGGGAGGCCAGCATACACACAGAGGTTTAAGCTTTCTCTGCTACCTCTGTTGAGGCCAGGCCAGGAAAGGTATGAGGAACTAGGGCACTTTGGTATGCCCAAAGGACAAAAGCTACTGCCTCTGCTGAGGGAGGGTGAAGCTAGCAGTCCTGTCCCTGAGCTTCCTGTCTCTGGGAGGAGCCCACCATCCCCGGAGGCAAGTCTCTGGCACGACCTACCTCTCCTACCAGAACATTTTAGTCACAGCCCACAACAAGTCTGGTAGCCCTTCATACAGTAGGTTGAGCTGCCTCTACCACCTCTGCTGTAGCTGTGGCAGGGTGGGATCTGGGAATCTGGGTGCTTTTGTGTCCCCTAAGGACAGAGACCACTGTCACCACCAAGAGAGGAAATGTGAGTTGATTGTGTGCCCCATAGTTGCCTGCCTCTGCTAATCTTGTCAAGAGGGCCCAGCCCCTCCAGTTGCAGGTTCACAGTGCATCTACCATTCTCCTCAGCATTCTTCTGGACCAGGAGATCACCCTGCCCCTCACTATCACAGCCAATGCCTGAATTCAGGGAGGCATGAAGGCAAGTTTGCCAGCCTGGTCTCGGCCTAGTCCCCCTACTCCCAGGACTCAAGCACACCATCCAGTGGCCTGGAGGCTTGGGACTGCCTAATCTACCACTGTTGGCACCTGACCACTCTCCCAAAGGTCTGAGGTTCAACTGACTCAAATTGCCAGCAACACCATAGTGGGTACCTACCTGTATGAGATGAAAGGCAGTGTATTTCTTTCTCTATATATATTGAGCAGCAGAGCTCTTGGCAGAGAAGAACAGATGAACTGCAAAGCTATCTGTTTTGAGCTCAGGGAAGAGATTCCAGATGAGAAGCAACCAGCATAAGAACTCTAGCAATACGAAAAAAACAGGCTGTTTTGATCTCCTTAAAGGATCACACTAGCTCTCCAGCAATGGACTCCAACCAAAAGGAAATTTTTGAAATGTCAGACATGGAATTCAAAATATGGATTGTAAGTTAGCTCAATGGGATCCATGAGAAAGCTGAAAACCAACAGAAAGAAACCAAATAAGTAATTCAGGACATGAATGAAAAATTCATTGAAAAAATAGATATTTATAAAAACAACAGAACTTCTGGAAATGATGGAGTCATTTAGGGAATTTCAAAATACAGTGGAAAGTTTTAACAACAGATTAGACCAAGCAGAAGAAAGAATTTCAAAGCTTGTAGACAAGGCTTTCGAATCAACCCAGTCAGTAAAAATAAAAAAGAATCAAAAGAAATGAGTAAAGTCTCCAAGAAATATTGGATTATGTAAAATACCCAAATTTAAGAATTTGATGAAGAAGAAAAAAAAGCAAAAAGCATGGAAAACCTATTTGAGGGAATAAGAGAGGGAAACTTCCCTGTATTGCTAGAGATTTAGATATCCAGATAAAAGGAGGTCATTGAATGCCTAAAAGATTCATTGCAAATAGGACAATCCCAAGGCACATAGTCATCAAACCGGCCAAAATCAAACTAAAGGAGAAAAATCCTACAAGCTGTGAGACAAAAGCATCAAGTAACTCACCACAGAAAACCCATCAGACTGACAGCAGAATTCTCAACAGAAACCTTACAAGCCAAAAAGGACTGGGGTCCTAGCTTTAGTATTCTTAAACAGAATAACTGTCAACCAAGAATTTTATATCTTATAAGACTAAATTTCATAAATGAAGGAGAAATAGTCTTTCTCAGATGAGCAACACTACAGAAATTTGTCACTACTAGATCTGCCTTAAAAGAAATGCTCAAACATGCTCCAAACACCAAAAAGAACAGCTGATAATCACTAGTGTAAAAACATTCAAAAGTAAAAACTCACAGCTCTTATAAAACAGCAACAAAAAGGAGAATACAAGGCAACTAGGTAACGATCAACATGATGACTGGAACAATATCTCAGGTATCAATAGTAACATGGAATGTAAATGGTTTAAATGTCCCATTTAGAAGATAAAAGATTGACAGAATGGATAAAAAAACACAACCCAAATATCTGCTATTTCCAATAAACATGTTTGACTCATAAAGAGTTGTACAGAGGTAAAGAGGTAGAAAGGTACAGGGGTAGAAGGTAAAGGGGTAGAAAGAAATATTCCATGCAAATGGAAACCAAAAATGAACAGGAGTAGCTATTCTTATATCAGACAAAATAGACTTTAAATTGACAACAGTAAAAAAAAAAAAAAAAAAAGACAAACATGATCATTATATAATGATAAAAGGATCAACTCAATAAGAAGATATAACAACCCTAAATATATATGCACCTAACATTGGAGCTCCCAGATTGCTAAAACTAAAACTACTAGACCTAAGAAATGAAATAAATAGCAACATAATAATTGTGAGGGACTTCAACATTCCACTGACAGAACTAGACAGATCATTGAGGCAGAAAATCAACAAGGAAACACTGGACTTAATCAGAACTCTAGAACAGATGCACCTAATAGACATTTACAGAATGTTATACTCCAAAACTACAGAATATGCATTTTTCTCATTAGCCATGGAACATATTCCAAGATAGACCATATGTTAAGCCATAAAACAAGTCTCAGCAAAATTTTAAGAGTCAAAATAATACTATGTATCTTCTCAGACCATAGTGGAATAAAAGTAGAAATCAATTCCAAGAGGAACTCTCAAAATTATACAAATACATAGAAATTAAATAACCTGGTACTGAACAATCTGTGGGTCAATGACAAAATCAGGATGAAAATAAAAATTTTTTTGAACTGAATGACAATGGTCACACAAGCTACCAAAATCTCTGGGATACATAAAAAACAGTACTACACACTTGTAACTTCAACTCAAACTGAGCAAAAGCAATTCATGTAACCAAACTGTTTGTACCTCCATAATATTCTGGGAAAAAAAAAGAACATTAAAAAAAAAAACATACTAAGAGGGAATTTCATCACACTAAATGTCTACATCAAAAAGAAAGATCACAAACTAACAACCTCAAGGAACTAGAAAAACAAGACAAAGCAAACACAAAGCTAGTAGAAGACAAGAAATAACAAAGATCAGAGTAGAACTAAATGAAATTGAAACCAAAAGAAAAAAAAAAACAATACAAAGGATTAATGAAACAAAAGTTTGGCAGGTTGGTTCTTTGAAAAGATACACAAAATTGACAGACCACTAGTTAGATTAACGAAGAAAAGAAGAGAGAGGATTCAAATAATCTCAATCAGAAATGAAAAAGGAGACATTACAACTGATACCATATATACACAAAAGATGATCTGAGATTACTACAAACACCTCTGTGCACACAAACTAGAAAATCTAGAAGAAATGAATACATTTTTGGAAATACACAACCTCCCAAGCTGAATCAGGAAGAAATGGAAATCCCAAACAGACTAATAATGAATAACGAGAATGATGGTAATACAAAAATCTCCCAACAAATAAATGCCCAGGACCAGACAGATTCACAGCCCAATTCTACCAGACCTACAGAAAACTGTTACCTACCCTTCTGAAACTGTTCCATAACATTGAGAAGGAAGAAATTCTCCCTAATTCATTCTATGAAGCCAGTATCACCCTGATACCATAGCCAGGAAAGGACTCAACAAAAAAGGAAAACTACAGAGTAATATCTCTCATGAACACAGATGCAAAAATCCTCAGCAAAATACTAGCAAACTGAATCCAACAAGATATTAAAAAAAATAAATAATTCACCACGATCAAGTGGGTTTCATCCCAGGGATGCAAGAATGGTTCAGTATTTGCAAATCAATGCATGTGATTCACCACATAAAAATAATTAAAAACAAAAACCATATGATCATCTCAATAGATGCAGAAAAGGCATTTGATAAAATTCAGCACCACTTCACAATAAAAACTCTTAACAAATGAGGCACAGAAAGAACATACCTCAAGATAATAAAAGCCATATGTGACAAACCACAGACAACATCATACTGAATGGGGAAAAGTTGAAAGCATTCCCCCTAAGAAATGGAACAAGACAAGGGTGCCCACTTTCACCACTTCTATTCAACACAGTACTGGAAGTCCTAGCCAGAGCAACCAGTTGAGAGAAACAAATAAAGGGAATTCAGATTGGAAAAGAGAAGGTCAAACTATCCCTGTTTGCTGACAATATGATCTTATATCCAGAAATCCCTAATGACTTCTCCAAAAGACTCCTCGAATTGATAAATTTAGTAAAGTCTCAGGTTATAAAATTAATGTACAAAAATTCAGTAGCATTTCTATATACTAATAACAGTCAAGCCGAGAATCAAATCAAGGACTCAATATCATTTACAACAGCTGCTGAAAAACCCCAAAAACCTAGGAATATACTTAACCAGGGAAGTGAAAGATCTCTCCAAGGAGAACTACAAAACATGGATGAAAGAAATTGTAGATGACACAAACAAATGGAAAAATATCCCATGCTCATGGATGGGAAGAATCAGTATAGTTAAAATGTCAATACTGCCCAAAGTTATTTCCAGGTTCAATGCAATTTCCATCAAAATACCAGTATCATTTTTCATTGAGTTAGAAAAAA
The DNA here is from genome assembly GCA_963574885.1 of Lepilemur ruficaudatus. Lineage (NCBI taxonomy): Eukaryota > Metazoa > Chordata > Mammalia > Primates > Lepilemuridae > Lepilemur > Lepilemur ruficaudatus. The sequence continues at coordinate 86,641 of CAUYRT010015464.1, read as the reverse complement.
CAATCCTAAAGTTCACATGGAATCAAAAAAGAGCCCAAATAGCCAAAGCAATCCTAAGCAAAAAGAACAAATCTGGAGGCATCACATTACTTGATTTAGAATTATACTACAAGGCAACAGTAACCAAAACAGCATGGTATTAGTATAAAAGTAGACACAGATCAATAAAACAGAGTAGAGAACCCAGAATTAAAATCATATACCTGTTACCAACTGATCTTTAACAAAGCAGACAAAAACATACCCCAGGGAAAGGACACCCAAGTCAATAAATGGTGCTGGGAAAATTGGAAAGCCACATGCAGAAGAATGAAACTCTCAGCATACACAAAAATTAACTCAAAATAGATTAAAGACTTAAAAGTAAAGACACCATAAAAATTCTAGAAGAAAACTCAGGAAAAACTCTTCTGGACATTGGCATAGGCAAAGAATTTACGACTAAGACCCTAAAAGCAAATACAACAGAAACAAAAATAAATAAAGAGGACTTAATTAAACTAAAAAGTTTCTGCACAACAAAAGAAATAATCAACAAAATAGACCACCTATAGGAGAAAATATTTGCAAACTGTACATCTGACACAGGACTAATATTCAGAATCTATGAGGAACTCAAATCAGCAAGGAAAAAAACAACCCCATTAGAAAGTGGGCAAAAGACATGACAGACATTTTTCAAAAGAAGATATCCAATTGCCAACAAATATATGAAAAAATGCTCAACATCACCAATCATCAAGGAAATGCAAATTAAAACCACAATGAGATATATCCTTGCCCCTGACATAATGGTCATTATTAAAAAGTAAAAAAAAGCAATAGATGTTGGTACAGGTACAATGAAAAGGGAACATTTATACACTGTGGTGGAAATATAAATTAGCACAACCTCTATGGAAAACAATAGGGAGAGTCCTCATAGAACTAAAACTAGACCTACCATTCCAGCAATCCCACTACTGGGTATTTACTCAAAGGAAAAGAAATCATTATATCAAAATATGTATGTTTTATTGCAGCATAATTCACAATCGCAAAGAAATGAAATCAACCTAAGTGCCTATCAACTCAGCCATAAAATAGAATGAAATAATGTCTTTTGGAACAACTAGAATGGAACTGGAGGCCATTATCCTAAGTGAAGTATCTCAGCAATAGAAAAACAACTACTGTGTGTACTCACTTGTAAGTGGGAGCTAACTGATGGGTATACGTGGTTATACAGAGTGGAATAATGGACTCTGGAAACTCAGAAGGAATGAGGGACGAAAAATTACCTATTTGGTATAATGTACACTATTTGGGTGACAGACACACTAAAATCCTTGATTTCACCCTTACATAATTCACTCATGTAACAAAAAACCACTTGTACTCCATAAATCTATTGAAATAAAAAAAGGGATTTTACAAAACATCCTAATGTCAAGCTTCTTTTGAAAAATTGACAGATGTGGTAGCAATGTTCCTGCATTCCTGCATAGTAACAACTGCTGCAGCTCAGCAATGGCTGCCCCTTAGATGGGGTATGTGCTCTTCTTTCGGCCTCTTTAACTCATTTGCATTATTTGTTTGGTCTTGGTAGGCATTTGGTTTGTAACTCTTGCTACCTGTCAATGTGGATCTCTCCCTAAGTACCCTCATCGGTATTTGTCTGTTATGCTAGCCTACTAAGTGGATTCTGTTGCTCTAACCTTTCCGTCCTCCCGAGCATCTTCTACACTGCTGTTAAGTTTCTGAAACATAATCACATCACTGCCCTTCTCAAGAATATGGTATTGTATACTCCTTGGTGACTAGAGAATAATATTAGTTTAAACTCCTTAACATAACATTCTAGGCATTCTGTGATTTGATTCCAAATTACCTTTCCCGTCATATTTTCCACATTTAATGTCTACGTAGATTGAAGCTACCCTAAAAGGAAGTGTCAAGTGGCCTGCTACAAAATTCTGCCCTTTGCGACATTTTTATCAATGGCTTGCATCACAAGTAGTATGATTTTCAAATGTAAGTAGAAGGAATAGGAAATACGTATAATTTATTCATAGCCATCCTCAGAGATGCATGCCTTAATCCTTTTACTGTCTACAGAAGCATTTGGCAAGTGCTTACCATGGAAAACAAAAAGATCTGGGTTCAATGGTGGTTTTAAGATTACATACAAGCGATCATAAACATAGAGATACTAATGCTCCTTTGTCTTTTTACAATCTAGAAAGCATTCCTAAAACACTTTTGGATATAGAATCTTATTTTTTCAAGTCCAAGAAGAAAAACAGGATGACAGATAAAAGATTTAAATGAATTGGAGCAATGATTAATAAAGTAAGATCTGCATTTGGACAGAAAGCTATCTGCACAGTGTTGGCAGTTAAGGATAAATTATACTATAACCATGAACATTTTTCAGAGCACCAAAGATGTGTTCAGCACTCTGCAGGGGGCTCGGATGGTATTCTAAAAAGGTACTATTACATACAAGATTTAAAACACTGGGATGAAGCCAATGAAACTGAGAACATAGTTGTTTTAGGAAGAACAAGTAACTTAATTGCTACACAGTATCCTATCTCCCATAACTACAGGAAGAGTTATGCTGTAAAAATTTAACATTTATTAACTCCATATAAGGTGATATTGTCCAGATAATTTTTTTACTCAATCCTCCTACAGGATTCAAATTCCACTGCTGTTGAACCGATTTCTCATGATAACACTTTGGCATGGGGCACACGCCCAGATGTCAGCTGCAATGCACTTCCCAGAAGTCATGTCAGCTTCAGTTAACTTTCTTGGATGGGAAAGAGAACAGATTTTAGGTTTGGCCAAGTATAGTCCCTACAACTGTCTCTACCTCCCCATCTCCCCTTGCAAATGAACTTATTTTTGTAAGAAAAACAATAAAGCAAAAATGTGTCATTTTCCCACAGTTTTCCTGGTAACATCACAGATCTTTAAAACATAACCAGTCACATTATCAAACATGTAATTGGGAAGTCAATTATTTAGTAAATAGACAAAAATTCCAGACCAATACAAATGTATCCTTAACTTGAGAGACAGCAAGTGGCAAAATGCAAACGGCAGCCAGAAAACATTTAAGTACTCTAGGGCTTGCTTGAGTGAAAATGAAATTTTTCATTACTTTTTAACATTAAGAATTTTGAATTAGTAATTTTGTTGTTAATTTATAGAAAATTTCCTAAAAAATTCACAGGCATCAGGATGATTAAAGCAAGTAAAATTTTGATTATAACCATGAGGAAGAAGAATTGTTAATGGTGACACAATATCCTAAATCACAAACGGTATACAACTGTATAACTTCGGCAGATTTTGTAATATGTATTTTGTAATATGTATTTGTAATATGTAATTTAGTGTTGAACCACTGATTAGCATATACTATAGTTTTGTTTTTGTGAAACCTCCAATACGGTGCTTGAAATATCTTCTCTTGCACTAATCAGTATTTCTTTTAAGCCATACTCCATTGCAAAGGTAATAAAATGTTGTTTAATTCACATGGGTTCCCTTGCCCAAGTACTTACAATAGCTCCCTATTGATGATATCTGGACTTCATAACCCAGCATCAAAGATCTACATAATGATAACAATATTAAACTAACACTTCCACAGCACTTACTATGTACCAGTTTTTATTATCTATTGTTGTGTAAAAATAACAGCCAAGACATAGTGGCTTAAAAAGAACCATTTTATTATCTGATAGTTAAGAGAATGGGTTATGAATTCAGATTACCTCTTAAGGTTATGATTGTGAGGATTAAATGGCATGGTATATGTAAAGTCCTTAATATAGTCTTATACCCAGGAAGTGCTCAATCAATGCTAGATAGTATTACTATTACTGCATTTTATGAGTTTTCCCCCAACTCACTTATAATAAATCATAAGTTCTTCTAAGACAGAGACTAGATCTTCTCTGTTCCTCATTTAGACAACCAAAGGGTTCTGAACACAAAGAACTAATGAATACTTTTTGATTTGAATCAACAGGTAAGATGAATTTTAAAAGTGTCCCTCATTTTTCATTAACATTTTCATTAACCTGTTTAGAATTCTAAACTTACTGGCCTGAACAAAAGGGCACTAAATTACTTTTTGGAGACTAAAATTCCAAAGTCCCCCCATGCTCAGCGTCTACTGGTGAAGTATGTCATTGAGCTGTATTAAACATCATCAGCATTTACACAAAAAGAATGGCAGACTACTAGGGTTTTTAAACCCTTAAGCACTTCTGAGTCTAACAGCTGTGATACATTTAAGACACTGATGTCCAGGCCTCAGCCCCAGAGATTTTGGTTTCAACTGCCCTTCCACGGGGCCTTTGCATCTATTGTCTTTAAAAGCCTTCCAGGTGATTCTAATGTGCAGCAGGGTTAAGAGTCATGGATCCAGGCCAAAGGATTAGAGCTCAAATAGAGCAATAAATGATCTGGAATGAGGAGACCTGGGCTCTTGTATCAAATAATGGACAATCAATTCAATTCAACAAACTTTTTTGCCATATGCTTTGTAACAGATACCACAAAACGAAGAATGAAGAGCCAATAATCTGGATCTTAGTTTTTGAGTCTTTGATCATTTAAAGATGGGAATGGGTTTCAAACTTTTGTTAAAATGTAGTTTTAGCTTTTATTCAAATGAAAGTAGACTTGTAAGTTCAATATATATAAAAAAAACCAAAGGGGAGTAGGTTGGGGTTAGCCTTCCTGGGGTTAGCCACTGCTCTTCTCAGTTGGAAGCTGACTAACTCTGCATTTTCCTCCTGTAGTTGTGGTGGTTTACTTTCTCCTTATCCCAAGGTTGCAAATTTCACTTTTCTTAGAGCACAATGTAAGAGAAATAAAGCATTTATCTCAGAGCTATGGGTGCATAAAATGTTAATACCTGTGTTCACCAGAAGCTGGCTCAGAACGGTCCCTATCTGCTCAAACCCCATGGGAGGCCTTGCAGTCTGTGCCCAGTTTCTGACTTCCACTTACACTCTCCCATGTGTTTTCTAGGCTAAATCAAGAATTAGCCACTTTTCTCCAATTGTTCAAGGTAATATTCTGTGGAAGGAAAACTTAACAAAATACATTACATATTCAATCATGTAAACCACATTGTGAACATTTTGTGGAAATACCCTAAGGCAGTAAATCCATAAGCCAAAGCTTTTTGGGACATAGACATTCAAATAGTGTAATTACTTCCCATTACTGAACATGATGATGCTAATACTTCTGAGTGGCTCATGAACTTTTAATTGTATTATTTCAAATTTTTTAACATATTCTTTAAATAACTTATAATCTATATTGCAAAGTGTTTTCTTTCAACCCCCACGTTGCCCATGAATAAAACTCTGTCTAATCTAGGTCTATATACTTCAGTCTATATACTTTGCAGTCTTTTTTTATTTTCTTCACATTTTATAATAGGTGGGACAGTGGGTAGAAATAGCAGAGGTCTTACTGGTTCTGAGAAAAATCATAGTGGACATTAAAGCTTGCTAGTTTCTTTTTCAATTTGGTGGGGCATAAACATTTTATATTATATTCTATACATGGTGATTGCAAAGTAAGAGGTATACTTTTGGAAGAAATCCACTTTGTTCTAAAAAATGAAATTTTCATGTTTTAAGTTATTCTGTTATAAAATTATCTATCTATCTATCTACCTACCTACCCACCTATCTAGACAGGGTCTTGTTCTGTCACCCAGGCTACAGTGCAGTAGTGTCATCATAGCCCACTGCAGCATTAAACACCTAGGCTCAAGTGATCTTCCTGCCTCACCTTGAGTAGCTGGGACTAAGGTGTGTTCTACCACAGCTGGCTAATTTTTAAATTTTTTTGTAGAGATGGGGTCTCACTAGGTTGCCCAGGCTGGTTTTGAACTCCTGGCCTCAAGTAATCCTCCCCCTCAGCCTCCCAGAGTGCTAGAATTACAGGTGTGAGCCACTGCGCCCAGACCAAAATTTTATTTTTAAATGTGTATATTAGGAATTACTTGACTACCCTGGAAGCCTCCAGCAATAGGATCCAGGATGTCAGGTGAACTAAGGCTGAGGCAGAATGAGAATCAAATTAGGCTCATACAGGACAACCCCTGCAGCTTCACCCCCTATTTTCCAGCCTGACTTTCTGGCAGATGGGATGTCTCCTCCCTTCAGTGCTACCTTTGCGCTCACCTCCTATTATCTCAGAATTAGGGAGGGAAGGGTATCGTTCTTTTTGTCAAACATAGGGTTCCTTTGCCTGTCTGTTGGAGGTGTCACAATCATCTAAAAAAGAAAATGTACTTGGAGGGGCCAACAAAATAAATTTCATGCAACTAAAGAACAGAGCCTGGCTTCAGTCATAATTATGTTTTCTTTCTCACTGTTTTCCTGCAAAATAAAAGATCAGTTGGTTTTTAATAGCATTACATAATCTACTAAAAGACTGCAAATAAGCAACTTTCTTTTATCTTCTATTCCAAAGTAGGAATTCTGTAACTTCACTTGATCTCCTCCATGTATTTCTCTTGTGCTGTTTCACTCTTTAGCTTTCCTTCCTTTTGTCATTCCATAGATTTTTTCCAAGTTTCTGGCCTCTATTCTTTTTTCTCTTCTCCCAACAGGGTTTAGTAATAATCTCTCTGCACAAGCCTCACAAATTCATATTTTTAACTGGGCCTATCTTTCAAGTTAAAATTCTATATTTCTCTTTGTTTTCTGGATAGATCCACACAGAAGTCCAAGCTACAAACTGACAGCTTGTAGTTCTTTTGTGTTTAGTTTTATTATTATTAATTAGGAATTTTTTAAAAGGTGGATTTCTGTCATCTTTTGAGAACCAAAAGATCTGGCAACACTGTGCGCATATCTTTTGCCTGACAATGAACAAATGGAAGTAAATAGCAGATGTTCCTTTAACATGAAGCAAGCATTCTCTAGTTCTGTACAATTTCTACTTCAATCATTTAGATCACTTCTCTGGCTTCTTTAAGCATTTGAGTTTGCAATCCTGTTGAGGGGGATATGAAGAATAGATAGCAGACCTGACTAGACCTTTTAGATTCTTTCTACCCCAAAGTGTCAAATGTTTACAAATAGGCCACTTTTGAACACATGTTTGTTATGGTACCTTTGGGGAGTTAGTCAGATATTTTGTTTTCAGTTCAAGTAATCAATAAATGACCTCTTAGGAGAGAGTGTACAGCCTGATAAGCAGAGTGGTGTATGTATGTGGCGGTGGGGGTGAGGAGAGGTAGGAAGAGTTGTTCTTATGGAGCCACTGGAGGGTTATCCCAAAATTCTCTTGACCCAAGAGTAATATACAAATCGTGTTCTCCATTCTTCTACAACTCTACCTCACCCATTATTGATCTGTCATTACCATGAAAACTCAGCATAGAGCTTACAAGAATTAACTGGATAGTTGGTTTGAGTGCTGATGTTTATGCCAGACAAATAATATGTCTACCTAAATGATTTCTGATTGGCTTTTACCATATTCTTAGCACTTTGTGGGGAGTTGTGCTAAGCTTGACAAGAGAAAGAGGAGGAACATAAGTTGTAGTAACAACAAAAAAAAATCAGCAGCCGTCATTAACATTTACTGAAGGCTTGTTATGTGCTGGGCAGTAAGCACTTCACATGTACTATTACATTAATCCTCATTAACAACCCTATAAGGTAGATTCAACTTAACACCCTTATTTATAGTTAAAGACACTATGGCATAGGGCAGTAAAACAACATGCCAAATGTCACAGAGCTATTAAGTCCCAGGCAGTCTGACTCCACTGTCCACCCAGTAGATGGTAAGCTTTGTGAAGGCAGAAGGAAGTAGTGGTTAAAGGGATGGGTCTTGGAATAAGCAAAAACTGGAGTGTGAAGTCTAATTATTACTGTTTTCAAAGAACATCTTTGGCTTTGTTGATCCTCTGTATTGTATTTTTATTTTCTCATTTCATTAATTTCCTTCATTTCATTATTAAGCACTGATTATGTACCAGACATAACCTAGGAGATGGCGATACAGCAGTGAACAAATGAAAATTTCTTGCCTGCATGGTGCTTAGAGTCTAGTGGCAAGACACACAAAATAAATAAAATAAATTAAGGTAATGCATGTGATACACATATGTACAGTAGCAGGGAAGGTGGAGTGACAGTCCTGGAAAGCAATGGATGAAATTTTAAACAGTGGTATCAGGATAGGTCTCGCTGAGAAAGTGACATTTATTCAAAAACATAAGAGAACTGAGAGACAAAATCATGGAGTTAATTTAGTAAGTGCCTCTGAGTAAAATCAGAAGCAACTGGAAGGTCCTCAGCAGAGGAAAGACATGATTTGACTTAGGTTTCTAAAGGGTAACTCTGGCAGCTGTGTTGATAACAGAATGCAACGGGGCGAAGGTGAAAGCAGGGAGACCATTAAGAAGGTAATAATCCAGTTAAGAAAGTTGTGATTTAGAAATCGTTTCTTTAATTAACAAATATAGTATGCTTACAAATTTCTATTTCCTCATCCAGTACCAAATAGGCTCTGAGTTCCAGATATTGCTAGATGTTTTTAGGTTAGCTACAATTTTTGCTAGCACCAACATACCACCTTAGATTCCTACTTCCTTCTCATTTTTCACTCTTAAAGATTTCTCTTACTTTCTTGTGCTTAGTTATGCAGTTAGTAAAATATCTGTATTTTATGCTACATTTTTAATGTTTTATTGCTGGTGGTAGTGATTAGGGGGAGGGGTGTTCGAGAATGTCCAGTGAAATGCTATATTCCCAAAGTGGAAGTTTTTAGGTTTGAATTCTGCCTTTTCCTATTCACTAGTTGCATAACATTAGCAGGTTATTTAAATTTATCTAGATGCCATTTCCTCAAATGTAAAATGGAGATGATAATCTAGATCATAAGGTTATTGTTAAGATTATGAGCTAATGCATATAAACTGCTTAGCCACAATGCGTGGCACATGGTTAGCACAATGCATGGCACAATGCTTAATATATGTTAACGATCACTATCCATCATCATCATCATCTCCATCCTTGCAGTATCATACATAGTTGGTACTCAACAAATGACTGCTGAAGTGATCTGCTGAAATGAGTTACAAATGGCAATGTGTTTTAGTGGGGAAGATGTACAGCTGGTTCCTCTCTAAGTGTATCTCATGACCAGAACCAACTGCATAAAAATGTTATAAGAAGAAATCTTGCTACCCACCTCCTTTAAAACAGTGAATGGGTTAGTCTCCTTAATCACTGGCACACTCCTCCTGAAATAACTAATAGTAAGCAAAACAGTGTGTCTGAGGGAGATACTCAGAGACTTTGTTAAAACCAATTTTTCTACTGAGGTGGTGAAAGTAATTTTATAAATCATTTATAAGTAACCGTGTCCCTTCAAATCTTATTTGTGCTACTGGTTTATTTAAACCTTTTAAAAAGTTATAGGAATGTAGAAGTAAAATCCTTGTTTATACAAGAACATTCAGATGCCTTCACATGGTTCTTCATAGTCTAGTGACAGACTACCTTTTCCTCCTGCCTCCACCTTTAGTCCCAATTCCCTGCAAGTAATTCACGGTGTTTTCTCTGCCTGTAAAATTATGTTTTATCACTCTTCACTCACTCTTTACCTCATCCTCACCTGCAAGACAAATGCCCATTTATCTTTCCTGGGCACAGATGTCACAATTTCTTTGGGGTGTTCCTTGGTTCACCAGGAATTAATGTATTCTTATAGCACTTAGATTATATCTGTTTTAGAACACATACGCTATCATTTATTTTACTAATCTATCTTCTCTGTAAGGGTGTGTATTCCTCAAGGGCAGAACCTTGACTTATTACACTTGGGACATGGTAGTACAGGAGTTCAGTGGCTAATGAACTGAACTCTACTAAATTTCTTTTGGAATAAAGAACAAGTCTTAGCAGTCCTCATTTTCTGAAGAATGAACAAAAGAGCCCAAACCTTTGACTATCATATGAAAAAAGTTGAAAAGTTCAGAAAAATACTCCACAAAAGTAAAAATAATAAACACAAATTTAATATTAATAAAAAATACCATTACTCACTGAAAAATACAATAATATCCATTCTAGAGCTTCTGAGTAAAGTGCCTTATATCACTAGTTTAAATAGTGAATATAAACTAATCTTAAAAAAGAATTATAGTAATTCAGTTTCTTCAAGGCAGACGTTTTCCAGGAGCACTAGGAAAGGAGCAGCCTTTTAAAACTTGAAAGAAAAACTGAAAGCAAGGAGAGGTAGCGCTGAAAGGGAGAGATAGCGGGAGGGGAAGAGGGAAGAGGAGGAGGGGAGGGGGAGGGGAGAAGAGGAGGAAGAGGAGGAAGAAATGTTAAATTGTCCTAAGGAACAAGAAGAAAATGAAGGGAGGAAATAAAAGCAAGACACTCATTCTCTGGCTATTCTAAAATTCTCCCAGCCAGGCATGATGGTTCACACCTATACTCCTAGCACTCTGGGATGAGGCAGGAGGATCGCTTGAGCCCAGGAGCTGGAGGCTGCAGTGAGTTATGATGATGCCACTGCACTCCAGCCCAGGTGAAACAGTGAGACACTGTCTCAAAAACAAAACAAAACAAAACAAAACAAAAATTCTGCAGTACTGGAGGCATCTGCTGTAATAAACACATTCATATCTTTTCCAGGCCAAATTTGGATTCAGCCAGCATTGATGCCTATCTTCACTCTCAAACATTTTTCTAACTTGTTTTTAAGATTAATATTTGGTTTTACAGAAGAAGAAAAGATAGAAAAAAAAGGCTTCATCATCCTCTCCTTTCCCCGCCTTTTTTTTTTTTTGGCAAAAATGTAATCTTTTGAGAATTTTTGTAGGAAATGCAATGTATCCAGATCATGAAGTCTGAGAAAAACAAAATTCTTTTCCTATTTTGTGATTTTTAAGAACCTCTCTTATCATTTACCAATTAAAAATGACTGATGAAATACCTATTTTTCATATTACTATAAAGATTTTTCTGCTAGCAGCAATCTTAACACTATGACAGTAGGTTTGTTTGGATTCTATCAACTAGAATTACCTTCAAACTGTCATACCTACAATAGGACAAATAGGGTCCATCATATTAATGACTAAGGCCAAGCCAGTATCCAAGGAACTTCTAAATTTTCAGAGAAACGAAAAAGTGTATTTAGTGTGATTTTAAGTACTTAGTATGTATTTTATTAGAAACATGTGAACATTGGAAACTCACAAATAGTTATGTAACAATAATTAAAACATAACATCCTGACCTTGCCCCCTCCAAGCCAAAGCTTAATGAAGTATCCTTGCTGGATATATGGGTGAAAATGGCCAGAGAAATGAGAGGGTATGAGTGATGCTAATTCACTATCTTTAAGCAAAAAGACAGAAAATGTTCCCAGAGGTATGTTTCATAAATTGGGACTCATTTGAAAAACCCTATTATGGTTAAAAAACAAGAAACAAACACGAGCTTTGAAATCAAACAGAACTGAGTTTGAGTCTCGCCTCTGTCATTCGCTAGCTAAGTGGTATAGATCCTTTCTAAGCCATATTTTCTTCATTTTAAAATGGAATAAAACTTCATTGAGTTGAATTAGGTACTACAAGCCAAATGGATCATCTTGTACATAGTAAGAATTCAATAAATATTAGCTCTCTTGATTATTCCTGTCACCTTTCTCTGGTCTCCTGTTCGTCACCATGTTCTATTATATAAACAGGCTTATACAAGAAATATTAGGCTTTGACATGAAAAATGCACATAGTTGATTTTGGTTAACTCATATTGGGTGGTAGTGCTTGGGGGAAGAATTAGTGCCGAGCCAGTGGTGGCAGGAAGGTCACCATTTAGGAGATAGCTCGGGAAATTCTGTGGCTCTCTTTAATGCTTACTTTCTGTTTCTCCAACTGATTGGGTAAGTTAGGTTTACACAAATGACTTTTTTCAGGTAGTGTTCGACAGATTTTCTGATTGCTCTGCCCTCAATTTACTTGCCATGAGCTTTTTTATATTTCAAAATGGAAATAATAACTAGGTCTAATTATTTTATTACAGTCAGATAAGCTAGTGGATGTTCACTAGAATGTATAAGCCAAACTCAAAATTTAGCAATAAAGAAATTAAAAACTGTAAAATCAGGTAGACAAAAATATAAAATTTTTATTTCTTCAAACTGAGAAATCATGCTTTATATCTCACATTTTGTCCTAATGTATTTATAAGAGAATTAGTTTAATTATATGTTATAAACTAATTAGTTACACTTTGAAATAATATAAAAGGTAACCTATGCACTCCAGGTGTGGAAAATTCTTGATTAATAATTAACAGTCCTAAAGAAATCTTCTAATAACATGGGTGAACCTCAAAAGCATTATGCTCAGTGAAAGAAGCGAGACACAAAAGAACATCTTCTGTATGATTCCATTTATATGAAATATCTGGGAAAGGCAAATTTACAAAGTAGATTAGTGGTTGTCTGGAATGGGGAGTGACTGTAAATGGGCATGGTGTTTCTTTTCGGGGAGACAGAAATGTTCTAAAATTAGCCTGTGGTGATGGTTGTACCACTCTGTAAAAAATAAAATAATTAAAATATATATACTTAAAATGGGTAAATTTTACAGTATATACATTATACTTCAATAAACCTGTTTGTAACAATAAGCACTGTGGAGGGGAGGGGCATGCTTAAAATGTAGTTGGGGAAGGGTATTGGGGGTCTCTATAGGGGGAAGGAAATCTTCTAAAATTGATTCATGTAAATAGCTGTACAACTTGGTAAATTTATTAATGATCATTAATTGTACACTTAAAATGGAGTAAAGGCATGATATGTAAATTAAGAAGTATTCATTATCATGCTTTAGCATATAATCTTCCAGAGATGTTTCAGTATATGTACAGATGTAATATAGAAGATAACAATATATATTCATAAAACTGGAATTATATGCTCAGTTGGGAAATTACATTTGTACTCAGTGACCCATGTACATCTTTTTATAACAATAAATATGTGGGAAAAAAGTAATAATATTTTTCTTATAGAGCTATTGTGAGGATTAAAATAGTTTGCACAAATATTATATATGTATATATGTTTGTATAAATGCATGTATACATGTATAGATTGATAAATATATTAATAGTTATAGTCTATATTTATTTTTCTATATCAATACTCATATCTATCTCTTATAGCACAGACTACCACATTATAAGTGCTATAAGTTTTATCTATTTTTTATCATTTCTGTTGTTTTAGAAATAAAGTTTGTATAAAACATAAAATGTAGAAATCAATATTTGGTTCTTAATAAATTATATGATTTGATAATGGTTGATTATTTCCATTTGTCAGTGTTATGCCTCCTAATCTGTGGTTCATGTAAGTTATGGATGAAATGAAAAGATTGAAAAGATGAGTTTTGAATGTGAAGAATGTCAGTCTAAATTGGTGGAGAAAATATGGTTTAATTAGGCTTCAAGCAGCACCAGCCAATATCTGGTTTGATGGGCAAGCCACATGATGGGACACATCGAAGTGCTAAGACTTCTGTTATCCTAGAGTCAATATCAACAACTGGTCAAGATATAGGCCATTGTTTTATTTAGAATTTAGGCTTGTACCATAGAAACATTACCAATCGCAATATCTTAATGGAGGAATTTCATAAAGCGCAAATCATTCTACAAAATTGATTCAAATAAATGTAATTTGCTTTTTACTCTTAATCCTAAAGTCATATTCTTTCTGCTTTCTTCATTGTTATTTTATTACCAGTGTTATTATGATTGGGTTACCTGGGTTCTTAATCTGTAATAAGGACAGTGGGAAGGTCAAAAACTTGCAAACCTGGAAAATATATAAATTTTCAGATTTTTATTGAAGGAAATTTTCCATATACTTTAATGTCCTACAATAATGAGGAGAAAAAAAAGAATTTAGAAGATGTTTAATAAATATCTTTAGAGAGATTGCTTTAATAAATGCATGCAAATGATATTCAAATTCAAAAGTATGTAGATTTGGGTGGCATCATAGATAAAGATTTTTTTCCATTATTCATTTTCTGGGAGAAATATCTTATTATAGAGGGAATCCTTGTAATCTGCTTATTTATTGAATTTAAAAAGAGACCAGAAAACTAGGGCTCTTGGACTAAATCTAGCCCACCACCTTGTTTTGCAAATAAAGTTTTATTTGAGCACAGCCATGCTCATTCTTTCATAAACTGACTATGGCTGCTTTCATACTACAGTGACTGAGCTCAGCAATAAAAACAGAGACCTAACATGCTTACTATTTTGAATATAAGTTTGGTGACCCCTGAACTAGAGTCACAAATTCCATCATAATATGGACAAGTTTATTAAATAAATGATAACTTGTAAATCATATTTGTTTCCATTCAATCATAGTTTCTCATGAACAATATCATTTATTGCCTAAACACTTCTAGCTCTCTCACTGATTTTGGCTTTGAAGTTTGTCAGTTCTATACAATTACAGAGCAACAAGACTGCAAAGTAACATTGCAAATCTTTCAAAAGTCACATATTTCATGAAGTAGATGAGAGTGACATTGGAGAACTATTCTAATAACTTGCAAAGCCATTGATTAAGATGGGAATATCTGGCAGTTAGAACAGTTACCAAAATAAAAATTTATCATCTTAAAGAAAAATTGAGAAGAACAGTGAAATGTTAGGTGTTTCAAGGGAGTATGACATAAGTATCAGAGTTGAGAGAGGCCCTTTGGAAAATTTATAAAGTCCTGCATTATTTTTAGATAAAAACTTTTTTCATGATTGTATAAAAGGTTAATTGCAAAGTGAAAGAGCTCATTTCATGGTGTCACAAATTTTTACCAGAAAAATTACACAGTGAAAACAATTGTTTTGTACATTGTTAATTCCATGATTTAGGTGCATGATTATAACCTAAAATTTGCTAAGTAAAAATTAAATATTATTTTTGAAATAAAATTTCTTTTCACTTTTCACTATAATAATAGCAGATTCATTTTAAGTAGGTATATTCTGTAGTATTCATTACTGTAACGTAACAGAGATTTCCTATAGGCTCGAACATCCTCTGCTGTCTGGCATTTAGGGAAAGTGCACGTATATACCCACATACTTATTTGTATGAAAGTTCCAAATTCTACAAAGTTAGCTTGCTGTCACTCAGTGCTTCCAACAAACTTTTTAAAAGTAGAAATCTAAAATTTTCCATATACCCTCTTATTCTAAATATAGATTAATTTGGCTGAACCATCAGCTTTTTTGATAGATTTGAATCATAACTCTTTCACATGTCACTTTAGAAATAGGATCCATGAGCAGAGGAGACATAAATACACATGAAAGTAATTTTTGGTATTTCATCAATGATGAAGAAAATTATCTTCTTATAGGAAAATATTCACAGTACAATTTATTGCCAGAATTCTAATATGTAATTTTAGATTTAGTTAAATTTGAAGCAGGGTTTTGTTTTTATTTTTTAGATGGTGTACACCAAGTTATATTGGTAATTGACAAAGAGACAATTTTTTTTCAAATTACTTTTTTCCGGTAGCATCTATTTCATTCTTCTACCCTATGATACCTTTTACATTTGGAAAGGCCGTTGCTAATTGTCAAGTAATCAAAGAAACCCCTCAGATAACTGAGTGGATTAGAAACAATTTGACCAAGGTGAATTGAGATAGGACAGAAGGTTAGAATGGTATGAAAGGTAACAGCAGGTTTTTTCTCACCCTGAAAAGAGCTAAGGGATCCAGAACTTTGAAGCTCTCTTTGTTTTAAGTTTTATAGGTGGGCTGAGAAGTTTGGTTAAGCTGATATATATGTGTCAATAATTATTTAAACAGCTCAATCCCTGACTTAGTTAAAAAACCATCATTGTAAGGAAAACATACCTGACAGATTTTTTGACTTAATGATAGATAATGTCATAGATGTTTTCTTGTATCAAAGCCAACACATCATTTACCCTGCTTTCCAGTGTTATGAGTGGCATTTGGTTTAAAGTTTTCTGTCTTTCCTAGCATTCCCAAGTGATTTAATTTTCTCATTTTGCAATGAGAGTTGCAATCATGACAGAAAAGGTTATGTCCTTCAAAGACAAATTTCTATGAAAAGTAAGGTCTTGCCAGGATTTTTATCAGCATTCTCTAAAATATGCTGTTCCACATCAGATAAATTTATCCATAATCTCTAAGTTAAGCGAAAAAATGTAAGTTGAAAATAGGGTTCATTTACAGTATGTTTTGTACCTGATGATTGTTGATGAGCTACTGCATTAAAAGCAGTTAACAAGAAAGGATTCACATTGAACACAGGTGCATTCTTCTAGCAACATTCTGTTCACTTTAACTTTTACATAAAATGTTAGAACAACGTAAGATATTGTAGACAGACATCTTATTTGGCTTTTTAAAAACCTCTGATTTATACATGACATTTCCTACTAAAATTTTGCCTACCTCAAGTGTCCAAAGCTTGACTCAGAAGCAGGTAACACATATATGTAATATACGGTTATTTTGCTGGGTTGAAGGGTCATTTTTGCTGACGAACTAGGAAATGTATTATGGCAAACTGCTATGCTAAGAACTGATTACATGGAATTCATGTGGTAATAAAACTGAACGGTTCAGTACCTTAAGATATCACTATTCGTCTAAGGAAGCTAATGTTTCATGTTATTGCCAACAGAACACAGAGATCATAGGTCTCTACTTTTCAAGCTTTAGCAGGATTAATGATTTCACAAGATTTTGACAAATAATAATAATTTATCTTCTTTCTTCATAAAAAGGTGGGTTCATTCTGGTGCCTATGTGTAAAAATTTTTGTCATAAAACTGTATCATCTGAAGGCTTTTAAATGACAAATCAGTTGTAAAAGGACTGAAAAATAATTTCCAAGTATTCACCTTGGATATGTTCATTATTAGAACTTGAGCCAGTAACACAAATCTTTCAATTACTGACCCAATCCAGGAACCCACTACAGTGCTTCCTGGTTCCTAAGAGAACAATGGGGCAGTAACACCATTCAATGTTATTCAGGGTTTCAGCCCCCAATTCTTATCAAGCCTCTTAGCATACTGGGTTGGAGCCATTGGGAAGTTTCCAAGGCCCTTTCACACCTTTTCTGTAAGGTGAAACTAGGAGGTTCTTTAAGAGAGGCAGGCTAGCAATGATAGTTAAAAGCATGAGCATAAATCTGGCTCTGTCATTTCCATGCTGTTTGAACCACTTGACTCTTATATGCTTAATTTCCTCTTCTGTAAAATAAAAATAAAAGTAGTGTCTACTACATATTGATTGAATATTTAGATGTGTAAATGTAAATAGAATATTCATACAGTTATTTTAGAAGAAGGTCTGGCATGTGACAGACTCCCACTAAATATAGGCCAATGTTGTTATAAATTATTAATCTACCTGATTATATATCTATTTTTCTAGATCCATCTTAGGTTTGCTTAGGTTTTTCTAATCCTGTTGAACTAAGTTTATAGGATGAACTAGAAGGAAGAAAGCCGCATGGAAGAAAATAAACTTTTAATCTTCATTCCTAGCACAGTGTAAACCATCTTAGAAAATGTAACCTGACCCACCAGTTACTTGCATCAGACAATGAGGGTCATCCTTGATAGGCTCCTTCACACCGTCACCCCTTCCATTGAGAAACCAAGTCCTGTGTATTTTACCTCTAAAAGATATTTTAATTCCTTGTCACTCTCCATCTCCAATGCTGCTACCATCTTACCTCAAGTCACTGTCATTTGTTATTTGGTCCATTTTCAGATCATGTTCGGTACTCATGGGCAGCCCATTGCCCTTTGAATAAACTGCACAATCCTTATCATGTTCTTTACATGCTTAAATGAACTGACCTCCTCTGCCCTCCAGGCTCATCTTGCCCCATACCCTTCACTCACCAGGTTGCACCTGCACTGACTTTCCTTCTGCCCTTGGAATGAGTGCTTCCCATTGTCACCCACCTGCAGTACCCTCTCTTACGTTTTTTTACCTGAGCTCAATATTCAGATTGTATTCTGCTCATTTATTTTTCAAGGAAGCAATTCCTGAACACCTAGGCTGCATTATTTGCTCCTATTTTCTGCTTTCCTGGCACACTGCTTCTCTTTGGCAGAACTTACCATGGTTACAACGATTCAAACATCAGTTTAATTGTTTATGGAAGGTGTATCCTGGGGCCTAAACTAGAAGCCTCTTGAAAGTTGTAACACGTTTTTCTTTTTCTACACTACATACACTTTAACAAACAATTAGAAGTGCAGTAAGTATTTTTGAATTAATAAAATCCCTCTTTCTGCCAAAAGCCCTAAATTGGGAATGACTATTTATTGTCTCAGAACTCCTTTACCTTTGGTGTGGAGTGAGGTGGGGCCCCAAGAGGAAAAATCAGAGGATTTGGGTTATAATGCTAATTTGTGGCATCATGCAAACTTCACAGGTTTCGCTATATCAGCTGCAAAATTTGTGGCTTTCACTAAAAAATTGTGGTCTAAATTTTTATTTTTAGACTGACTCTGTAGTCCTTCAAATTATCTCATTTATATCAATGATTTCCTTCTTTTACTGTCAACTTAAAAATATTCCCACATTAAGAATAACTTTGCTTCTTGAGGATTGAGAAAATGTACTATGACAAAAAGTATGGAGTCAGTGACTTGTTTAAATGAACTTGTGTTTACCTAATAGAAACTATATTTGAAGACTGGTAGGATATAAATGGATGAGACATGTTTAGAGACAAAGCTTACTGTGCTTAGAAATTTCAGTCTCCTTAAGACTATTCTGTTCCTGTTTTTCAAACTGTAACAAATTCCCTTCTCACACATACCTACCCTCATCAATCCTCATTTCTGCCCCAGCCTATGCACCCTCCATTTTCCAAGATGGATTATATAATTCAATTCTCTCAAAAACTCAATGAAATAGATGCCATTATTATCCATTTTACAGCTGAAAAAGCATAGGCATAGAAAGTTGGGTATGTTGCCAAAGGTCATAAATGTAGTAAATGGAGACAGGCAGGGCTGACTTCTCCCTTAGGCACAGTGGACACACAGTGACTACAGCTCACAAAAATCTTTTCATGCTTTTTAAAATAAGAAGAAAAAAAATGAAGTTTTAGGTTAATGAAAATGTCTTAACATATGTTAATATATCTCTTTATAGCAACATGGTCATAAACTACAATTATATATATTAATATATGTGTGTATATTTTCTGGAAAATATACATAGACATAATTATTAAGAGATTCTTAGTTATGTGGGGTCACTGTTTGACCCTCAGACACAAGTTGCTCAATATCCCTACCTTTGTAAGCTTCAAACTGATTCAAGTGAAGTCCCTGTATTAGGATATCACTTATTAGAAAAATAATAACAACTGTTACTTATGTGGGTGTATGTGGCTTACAGATCACTTGTTTATATACATTGATATGCATCTGCATGCCCTTTATACCATACTTTCTATTTTCTGCCCTTGAGAATTTACACATAATTTTTTGGCCCAAAGATATTTTTCTTGCTAAGGATATTTTCGCCTTCTTTCTGCCTCCTAGTATTCTATTAAATTTCACCACTATCCACTATTATGAATTGATAAAGTGGCTGATTTTATATACTAGTTTAGAATTTGAACACGTCTTTCAAATTATAGCAAGAAATCATTAGTTTTTAAAGCATTTTATGTAGGTGTCTTTCATAAGATATTGAATGTTGTGCTTTTGTTCCCAAATAAATCAACTGGCTATTCAAACTAGTGGGGGAAAATGAAAAATCTTCTGTTCCCAAGCAACACATACCTGTTTGTATTCACCTTCCTGAGATCTGTTTCTAAGAGACCATTCCTATCGAGATTGTTAGCAAGTTTTTGAATGACAAATTGTTTCTCATAATATGATCATAATACACTGGATGATGGGTTGATACAATATGGAATTTAATTAATATGAAACATTTTTTTAAATCCCCTTTTCTCTTAGGAGCTTTACAAAAGTGATGTCTTGAAAGGCAGAACTGCCATGTATAACAATGACTTAATTCCACCTTCTGTTATCGCTGTTTGAGGTGATTTCCTTCTTTTCCCCTGTCTATTTCTTATCTGTCTGCTAATATTATTTGTAGAGGTAGTCATTATAGAATCAGAGACTATATGAGATAAAAGGGACTTTGAGAGGTCACAAAGTGGAAGTACTTCATGCAAGCTCTCCTAAAAGAGCTATATTTTTAAATTTTACAAAAGCTCTCTCTATTTGTTGTTCATTTATATGATTCACAAAGAGAGCTTTCATTTTTTGACCTGCTCTGCTACCCTTTCCTCGATTCTTTCTCATGTAAAACTAATACCTAGCATTGTCCCTAGTTACAGTCAATCACGTTTAGATACTTTTCCTTAAGTTTCTACAATTCCAATGTATCTGGATAAACAGTACCGAGATAACCATAGTGTTAGATGAACACGAAACTGATGCCAGACTGCAAGATCTGCCTCAAATTACTCCTGTTTTTCTTCCTTTTTTAAAACAAATGTGGCTATTTTTGTTTGTTTGAGCTAATGGAGTTGTTTGTTGGTTGCCTGTCCTACCATTTAGATAGATGAAAATAAATCAGAGATAATAATGAAAATGATATTCACCTTCTGGGATTGTTATAAGCATTAATAAATACCATTTATCAAGCACGTAGACTAATGGCTAGCAAATCGCTTTCTTTTATTCAATAGCTCTTTATCATTGGTAAACTATTCTCTTAATCTATGAAACAGTTAGTTTAATGAACTGAGAATATGAGAAATACTATGTACTTCACTGTGCACCTTAATAATCTCAGATAAACTTGGGAGATGTATACAAAATACCAGAGTTCTTTTATTCAATTATTGTGTAGGATGCCAACTTGGCAATAGGATCTTCTAACAACACCTAAATTAAGTTTGGTAGTTTTATATTACTTTTACTTCTTAGGTTGTTGTGTTGGCTGTTGGTTATAATTTTATAATTTTTATTTTTATTGTTTTAAACAAACTCCAATGAGTGTTTTGAATCCCACCCAATGCATGACGCTATTTGAAGAATCAGAAAAGTATTACTTCTTAGGAGTTGTGGGATATGTCTTTGGGAAGACCACATTAGCTTCTACTTCTATATATTGGTCTATGGTAAGCCCAGGTCTCAAAGAAAAAAAAAATTGTAAATAAACAACAACATTATGCAGTGATTAAAACAGCATGTAAATTATATACACAAATATTTTTCTCACTGCTACATTAAGCGTTCACATGGCTTAGATTGGACCAGATGTTGCAAGTTTCTACATTGGCTTGGACTTAGCCACAATAGGTTAAATAAGTTCTTTAAATAATTTTCCAGAGATTTGGATCAAAATTGCTCCCTCCTGTTTCCTTTGTCAGCAATATATTAATATTATTAATAAAATTTTACCTTTGATCCTTTTCTTGCTTTCTCTTCTAACATACTACTTTCTCTTTCTGCTGCCAATTTATATACATCGTATATCATCAAAAGTCACTAGAAAATTTACAAATTTCTCAATCTTTTTTGCCATTAAACTGTATATCTTCTAGATAGACAGAAAAACAGATTTTGTTAGAAGATTTTGTTAGATTTTGTTACATTTTGTTAGAAGAAAAAACAGATTTTGGAAGAAAATATTTTTAGGCAAACCAACAATTTCCTGTCACTATGTACCTTATGATTTCTGGTAATACTTTACAGGATTGTCTGTAATTAACAAAGAAGATCCAACATTTGTCAACTCTATTTCCTTAACCAGGAATCTAAGGACTGGAGAGAGGGGTCACCTATTCAAAAGGGAGCTCTGTTATCAGAAAAAATAGTTGGTTTTTAACCTTAGATTTTCTTGGGAAGAGAATCTGAACTTAAAGAAAAGAAGCATATACAAAATGGGAAGATGTAGAGTCAGTGATCAGTGATGGTTGTTTTTAGAATTATTCAGAGAAGAAGTTACAGAGATGATTGGATTTGTTGGAAATACTAAATTAGAACAAGATGAGGACAGGGAATTGAGAAGTGATCAGTAGGGACAAGATATAGCCAGAACCAATATATTTCGATATTCCAAGACACCAGGATTCAAGGTCTCTACCACTTATTGCAAGGCGACTGGGTTTTTATAAAATATTTTTCCAGATGATTCTAGCTGTACCACTTAATGATGGAGAGAATGCCAACTTTTACCAGAGATCTCCTCAAGTGTCCAACCTAGAGGAGAATATGTACAGTATACCTATTGTATCAGGTTGGAATAAATAATCCAGACAGTGGAGTGTAGGCTTTCAACTCTTGCTTATCAGAGAAACAAATAAAAAATCAATATTCCCTCATTTTGCCCTTCTAAATATTTTCTTTTGAGTGTACTGAGTTTTTTGAGATATGATTTATATAAAACACAGGTTAGTCATAGAAAAAGCTTTCTCAGCTGAGCGCAGTGGCTCATGCCTGTAATCCTAGCACTCTGGGAGGCCGAGGCAGGAGGATCACTCAAGGTCAGGAGTTCAAAACCAGCCTGAGCAAGAGCGAGACCCCATCTAATAGAAAGAAATTAATTGTCCAACTAAAAATATATAGAAAAAATTAGCCGGGCATGGTGGCACATGCCTGTAGTCCCAGCTACTCGGGAGGCTGAGGCAGAAAGATTGCTTGAGCCTAGGAGTTTGAGGTTGCTGTGAGCTAGGCTGATGCCACCACACTCAACCCCGGGCAACAGAGTGAGACACTGTCTCAAAAAAAAAAAAAAAAAAGAAAGAAAGAAAAAACTTACTCTGTAAATGATTTTGGAGTTAGATTTGCATCCTATTTGTCTCTAAGAGTCTGAAGCTTACATGTTTTTCTCATCTTTTATTTTTTTCATGTCAGAACAAATTCTTCCCCTAAGTAATAACAAGTTTCATTAGTGAAAAACAGATAAGCTTAAAGATAAAGTCATGTGCAAGTAAGTATTCACAGATTTCTGTGTCAAGTAAAATACCACTTTAAGGATGTGGTCAATATTTAATGTAAATTTATAGACCTAAAATTATTTTTAAAGAGATTCTTAAAAAAATTCTGCATGCTAAATAGCTCTGTAATCATATTATATACATTTCCCTAGTGCTTTATAAAATGTATTCTAAATAATTCAGTGTTCATTATCTTATTTGCTTTTAGCAATGCACAATTTAGTTGAGGTAAGCATTTGCTCATTTGAACATAATAATAATTAATGCTATTTTTATGGATTAATTAACAAAAAATAGTTTGCAAAACCTACTATATATACAGTGCTGCAAATATGGCAAATTTTGGGGAAAACAAAAGTAGGTGTGCCATAGATATTTTTATTTCTAGTAAAAATATTAGTATAACTGGTAGACTCTTTATAAATGGCATATAAAATTATCTTGATATTAATGGGGCTTATACAGTTTTTTACTTCTACCGATAAAATTCTATAACAGTATTTAACATTAGATATATCTAGATATAATTAAAATTTGGCTAGTTTTTAAGTCACTGATTATTATGGTATTTTCCTATTCCTACAATATCAGGTAGAATTTAGAACTTGTATCAGTTTCCTAGGGCTGCCATAACAAAGCAGCAAAAATTAGGCGACTTGAAACAATAGAAATTTATCACCTCACAGTTCTGGAGGCTGGAAGAATGAAATCAAGGTGTCTGCAGGGCCATGCTCTCTCTGATAGCCATAGAGGGTAATCCTTCCTTGTGTCTTCTATATTCTGGTGTTTGCCAGCAATCCTTGGTCGTAGATGCATCATTCAAGTCACATGTCATCTTCTCACTGTGTCTTCACATTGTCTTCCCTTTATGCATGTTGTCTTTGTGTCCAAACCTCTCCTTTCTTAAGAAAACTAGACACAGTGGATGAGGCCAGCAGGGGTGGGGAACCTGCGGAAGGCCACATTGTAGACTTCTAGATTCTTAAGTGTAGCCTTCTTTTTCTGTAATATTTGGACCCGGTCAAAAGAATGAGGTTGCCTACCCCTGGTGGGGCTTACTTGAATGTCCTTATTTTAACTTGATTACCTCTGTAAGGATAAGGGTCTTTGGAAATACTTTATTTCCAAAGAAGGTCACATTCTGAGGCACTGGGGTTTAAAATTTCAACGTATCTTTTTGTGTGGATATCATTCAACCCGCAGCAAGACTCAATCATTTTCAAATAGAAAGACCTATCTTTTTTTTTTTTTTTTTTGGTCAACTCTCTATGTCTTGAGCCCTCTGCAGTTAAGCTCTTCTCTCTTTTTCTCTATATGCTTGTGGTTCTTTGCAGCTCTATGGTAGTATTTATCACATTACATTTTCTCGTATAGTTATTTGAGGACATTTTACCTCTTCCACTAGATCTGACGCTACCTTAACAAAGTAAATGTGGCTTGTTCATCTTTGTATTATTTTAAACCACTACTTCGGAGTCTTTAAAATAGCATGAAAACAATAAACATTGAGCTGTACTGAATTTAGAAATTAGCAATTCCATAAAGCATGTTAGCTCTGTTGCAGTATTTAAATAGGGAGAATAGTTACATGAGAAATAAAGCCTTCAAGTGAGCAGCTTTTTATATGTAGAATAAATTGTGAAGAAAATAAAGGAGAAATTTACACTTTTATAAAAAGGATTTGCTTAGAAAGGAATAATGGCTAAAGTTCAATAGTAATAGTGACCATATTAATACTACTACTAATAATAGCTGAAATTTTTGACTGTATATTAGGACCTGAGCCTAGCGGTTTGCACGTATTCTGTCACTTAATCTTTAGAACAACTTTGTAAAGTGGGAACATTGAACAGGTAAGGAAATGGAGATACTTAAGTTTTAAGTGAAATTCCCAACACATAGTTAATAAATGGCAAAGCTAAAAATCAAGCCCAGCTCTTAACTACAACGTTAATATGTGTGTTAGTTGGGTGTTTTATTGTGAAATGTCAAAGAATCTGTAAGTATGTTCTCTTCACAACTTTATTAAATAATATATGTTAGCTATATATTGAAGGTTCTGTAGGTAAGAATATACTTTGTGTCTTTCTAAAAAACAATATCTAGTAGTTAATTTTGAAGAGCTTTTAGCAATGAATGAACTAAACCAAAAAAAAATTAATTGAGTTAAATGAACAAATTATAGCCCAAACTCATCTAAAATTATTTAATTATAAGCACCCTAAAACTTAGAATATAATTAAAAAAACAATATATGCTTAATAGGGACAATAATAAAAACTATAGAATTTCATTTTATGAATCAGGCATATATAATGAAAATACCATCAAATTCAAAAAATTATTTAGTAGGTTACATAGTATCATTAAAGCATCACTTTTCCTTTAAGTCATTACAAACTCTTAGCAGATATTTATGTAAGATGCTATGGGAACAACCATAAAGTAACAACAGAGGCTGAAGACCTCCATATTTGACTGATATATTGCTAAACTTCCCTAGCAGTATTTAAGGCTAGAATGTCAACATATAGTGGTACTGAGGTCGGGAACATTAAATGTGTTTAATGGGTAATTTTAAATGATATTTATATTTAAATATACATTTTAAGTTGAACTATGTTGTAATTTGAGTCATATTTGATCAAAATCCTTGAAGTATAGACGTATTAAAAGATATAACCAGAAATCTTAGTATTTACGTAATACAAAATATCGTGGAGCTGAGCACAGTAGTGAGTGCCAGTAGTCTCAGCTACTAGAGAGGCTGAAGCAGGTGCATCCCTTGAGCCTAGATGTTCGAGTCCAACCTCAGCAAAACATCAAGACCCCCATTTCTGAAAAAATAAATAAATAAATAAATAAATAAAATAGCTTAATGGTAAAAAAAATTACACACAAAATTCTTGTAAACTACAGTTATAAGTGAAATTTTCCCCACTGATGTCATAGGAAACAATATGGAGTTTAGAAAATATTTTCAGAATCATAACCAAAATTTGTCTTTACTACATAATAGATTTTAGAATGTTTTTGGAGAAAAGGTTAATTTTTGTAAATTAACAGAAATAATTGAATGTCTACTATTTAAATAATTATGTTGTAAGCTGTAGAGAAGATCAACGTGCAAAATCTTTGAAATAACTCGATTATGTTAGAGATGAATGAAAGAGGAAAGGAATCTAACTAAGTCATTCAGTGTTTATTGAGTGCTTACTGGTTGTCTAAGACTTGAAGGCTTATGAGAAAATGTTGAAAAAGACAAGCAAGATTCCAGTTTTTCAGGAAATGACATTCTAGTGATGAAGATAGAAAATAATAAAGAAGTCAAATAGATAAGCAATATGCTTATAAATTTTGGTGAGTGTTATGCAGGAAATCTATGAAATAGAATAATTTGAGAGTGGTCAATAAAAGCTGCTCTGAGGAGTTGACATTTGTGCAGAGACCTAATGGTTAAAAGGAGAACTGAGAGAAGAGTCTTTTAGGCAAAAGGAATAAGTGAAAAGCCCAAAGTTATATATATTTAAAAATTCCTCCTCCAAAAATAGAAGGTATTCTAAATTTGTCTTCCTCTGGGTTCAGTAACTTAGATTGTATGCCCCAACCTGAGTCACAGTTCTTAGACCTCTGCCATTTTGAGCAATGCTTAAAAATATGGTTGCTGATAAGCAAGAATGTGAGAAATACGTAGGAGTGGGGGGAGTGTAGAAAGAAAGCACGTGAATTCTGACAAAATAAGGCCAACTTGAATGAACAGCAAAGACTGAACAAGAGAAGAAGAAAAACAAAACAAGTAGGAAAAAGAATTAGGGCTCTAGTCCCAGGAAAAACTGCAGGGGAGCTAAGATTGTCAGAAAACTGAAGGCAACCCCATGTGAATGAACTCCTAGGATTTACACAGAACATGCACTTTCTAAAGACAGTTTGAGTCTGCACTTAAAGCAGACAGGGATCTGAAATAAGAGAGAGAGGGTGCAGCAAGTTTTGGGCAATGTTATGGAGGTAGAACTGAAGATAAGAGGTGGTCTAAGGAACATTCTCACTATTTCATTTGGAATGGCAAGTGAAAAAAAAAGATTATCTGCCTCTACTCACGCTAAGGCAAAAATCACAAAAACAAGATATCATCTAACAGTGGGAGCCTCAAGGAGAAGGGAAAAAACCTGCCTCTCTTGTGCAGCATGCAGCATAATCACTCAAGATTTATAGAACAAAGATTAGATTTTCTAAATGTATGGTTGAATTATATACACAATGCACATGTACTTTAATACAATTTTCTTGACCCTATTATATGTACATGATTTCAAGATTTACCAATCAGCATTAGATGTAATTAGTTGCAATGGGTAATCCTGATAGAATTTCTTAACAGTGGTGTTGAGATACCGTGAGGTGTCAGGAAAAGAAAAAAAGGTTGGTTTGGCTAAATACGTTCAGGCTACATTTTCAGGAATGGTTCTACAATATTTGAGAGTTAGCCAGACTGTATTCTAAGAGGTAGAAATTGGGATGGGACCTAATCTAGGGGCCCTCTACTCACTCAATAATTACCTCTCTCCTAAAATTGTGTGGTTGCATGGTGCTTCCATGCAAGAAGCAAAAGGGCTCCTTGGGTTCAAGCTATGGGGAGGAAAGGAAAAAGCATCCTTCATTCACAACGTGTTTACTCTCTACCTAGTGCTTCCTAAGACCTTGAAGTCCATGATTACCATAGAATTTATATAGTGCTGGCAGAATGTAAATGAACTAATCTGGGAGAACAAATTGAAGTATTGCACTAAAGTACATAAAATTCATTTGTTGAGAAATTTTTTTGAGCACCTACCATGTGCAAGGCACTGTTGTAGGCACTGAGAAACCACCAGTGAATAAAACAAAGTTGCTTTGGAGCTTACATCTGGGGTATAAAAAAAAGAGAAGATGAAAAAGAATAATAAACATTATATCAAATGGTGATATCTGTTAAATAAATGATAAAGTAACATCAAAGGAATAGAGGTGCCAAGGTGTGAGGGTGCTTTTCTATACACTATTTTATTTAGAGTAGTCAAGGTGTGCATCACTGATAAGGTGACATTTGAACTGATATCCGAAGGAAAGGAAGAAGGAAGGAGCCCCAAGGATATCTTGAGTAAGTGTATTCAAAGGAGATCTAGCAGTAAGAACAAAGGTCCTGATGTGGAAATGTTTGATGTTTTCAGGAAGCAGTAGGAAAGTCAATGAGTTTTGAGCAAGTTAACACAAGAGGAGAGTGATGGCAGACAGGATGAGAATGAAGAGAGAGGATCTTGTAGACCAATATCCCTACTTTTTTTTTTTTTTCTGAGTTAAGTAAAAAGTTAATGGATGGTTTCAAGTAGGGAAGCAAAAGGTTATTTAAATTTGTTTTTGAATAGGTAATGCATTTAAATGGTTTATCTATAAAGATGATATATAATAGTTTTACACTAAAGGTTCTTACACTCATCCCTGTCTCCATTCACTTGATTTACTTGCATTTTCAAGAAACCATTTTTGTTAGCTCTCACATAAGATTATCTTTAGGCAAATATAAGAACTTCCAAATATTTATTTCTATCCCCACTGCCTCACTTTTTACACTGATGTTTGCTTATTTTATATATTTCTTTTCTCCTTATTTTCATTTGGTCATATATTCTACAGAGTTCTATATCAGTAAACAGAGATCACCCTCATTTCTTTGTACAGCTGCAAACTATTCCATCCTATGGATGAACCACAATTTAATTATCCTTGCCTTATTTCTGGCCACTTAGGTTTCCAATTTTTGTAATTATAGACAGTGTTGCAAGGAAAATAATTCTATTTAATTTCATGCATGTTTAGTACTTATATTCCCACAAATGAATACATTCTAAGAGTTGAGGTTGGTTTGAGAGGTTGTATGTATACATTTTTGATAAATATTGCCAGATCCCCCTCTTAAGAATTACATCACCTATACTTTCACCAGTCACCACATAGAATGTAATTCAAGTTTATGTTTCTGAGGATTACATTGAGTATCTTTTCATATACTTATTAGGCATTTGCATTTCAGTTTTTTCCTGTTAAATGTCTATTTCTCTCCTTTGCTCATTTTAAAATCAGATTGTTGATACTTTTTTCAACTTCAATAGTCTTTAATATATTAGGAAGAGTAGGCTTTAGTTTGTGCTGTGTTTCACAAATATTCTTTCCAGTTTATCTTCTTTTATTTTTAACTTGTCTTTATTCTTATCCTAATGTGTATGTGATAAAATTTATGGCTTGATAATTCTGGCTGCTTTGTTTTTTGTACCTTCCAGGTGGACAAGCATAGAAGCCAGGAATCAATTAGAAGGCTATTGTAATATTCACTGGAGAAATGATTATGGCTTAAATTAACATGAAAGTAGTAGAAATAAGAAGTTTTTAGAGCTGGGAAATATTTTGAAGGTAGACCTGACAAAATTTGCTGAAGTTATGTCCTTGAGTCAGTGAGATACGGTTTGGTCTATTCTGAATTATTTGTTTAGCATTCAATAGGAACATACAGTCAACATGATTGTGTTTACTTCCATCTTACTCATATATGCAGCTATAAGAGTAGACTAATTAGACAATTAAATTGAAGTAGGCATTTTGATATAGATATATACTAGGATATAGGCCTTTGCAGGCTATCATAAATGGGAGGAACAGAGGTGTTGGCATTGAAGAGATGATGATGGACCATGAGATTCAAGCTGGCTGAGGATGGAAGTTAGGACACAGAGGGGTAAAAGACAGGAGGAATATGCCAAGTTCAGTGGCTGATAGTTCCCAGGAAGGAATAACAGTTTTTGAAGCTGGAAATTAATGGGAGGATCTTGAACAGTAATAGGTGATGTTTGAAGAGTAGGAAGCTTGAGATGAGGAGAATGGAGAAAATGTAGTAATTGGTTAATAAAAGCTGTTGGGTAATACCACGGCATGCTAGGGGTAGAGAACAATCATTCAAAAATGGGCAGTGAAGGAACTGAGGACCAAGATTTTGGAAAGATTATCTATGTGACTGTTAAAATCATTCAAGAACTAAGACAGTAATACTATTGGAGACAGTAACAATAAACCAGGGATGAAAATCTCTACGAGATGAGTGGATATTTTACATCAGCCTGTAATTGACAACAATTTGTTTTAGTTTGTTTTACATAATTTTAATTTTATATCTAGAATATTATCTCTTATTAGTTTTTAATAAAAGTTTTTTAAAAAACATAAATTATCTAACACTAAAAAAAGGCTCAAATGATTTGAAACTGAATTTACTTTAAAAAATCATTTTTCTAAAAATAGAAAATAGCTGCTTGCTTTAACAAACTTGGATAATAGAGCATAGTCACCTTCTGTGTTCTTATTCTGTTTTTCTTCCATGTTGTACTTTTTCATCAGTGCATATCTTTTCTCAAAAATGACTCACTTGGGAATTTTTTTTTTCAGCGTTAGATTATTTATACTTTTTCAGAAAAGCTTTTGTTGAAGCTGATTTCTGGCCCAAACTGACCCTGCTTAGTGGTGTGGGAGTAGGTCTGATGAGATTACTCTAACTATATAGCCAAATAAATCACATAGATAGACTCAAGGATTTAGTTTTGACTTGCTCAACCATTAGAAGAAAAAAAATCTAACACAAATTATAACTTGTTTTCATTCTGAAAAGGGTACGAGGTAGAAACTTATTTAAAAAACTGTATCTGCTAAACTTGAATACATAAAGTAAATAATTATACTTTCAACTTTGAGAAATTACATATTTTTAAAATATTCATGAAAGTACTTATACTGACACTGAGATTTTATATATTGACTAACATTTGTTTTAATCAAGCAGTGGCCTTTACTATGTCAATCTTGGCTGTCATGAAGCAGAGAAAGAAATACTGCTTGAACAGAACCCAGAGAAATTCTGTAATGGGACTTAATTCAGTAAAGGAAGACTAATAATTACATAACACATGGGTGGGACAATCCACTTGAAAATGAGTTTGATATCAATCAATGTGAATACTGAATAGAAACATATTTTCATTATCTAGTCAAAGCCATCTTGTTTCAAAAATGTTTCTTATAACATATCTTATTTCTTATCTTAATGTGGTATGCAGATTGACAAAATCTGGTCTATACTAGGAAAGTAATGTTAAGAATATTTTTCAAATTTTAATTTAAAGAAGAAAGAACCAAAAATAAAAATGACATAGTTTAACAATGAAAAATGTCCACATTCTGAGAAATGTGTTGCTCAGAATTCCCAGTGCTGACTGTCAGTTCCACGTAAGTATTGAAAGCACAGAGTGACTCACCTCCTTAGCAGAATGTATCATTCATGTCAAAATGCACACACATATGCATCCATGCACACATACACAGCAGCCATCAGAGAGAAGAAACCTACATTGATTTTGTTTTTCACTTAAAACTCAAAGCATTTAGCCTTTGTACCATATGCTTAGCAATTAATTTAAATTTCACTTATTTATGTCTCATGTTCTTAAATGAATTATAGGGTGAGGAATTATTCTTAGATTTTATATTCCTAAATGGGTGGAATGCCCTGTACATTGACAGCTCTTAATAATTGTTATACACACCTCAGAGGACAAACCAGTGTCTGATTTGTAAAGGAGAAACTCAGAAACAGTAAGAGTTACAGTAACCAAACCTCAGAGTGATCATTGATCTTGAATTTATTTCTAATAATAAAGTATCTACATTTATAATTACAGAAAACTTGTGACAAAAGGCTGTGACTTGAAAAGAAAGTTTAGCTCTTTGGTTCTAGACAATAAAATTTTACTCTAAAAATTCCATATCAAAAATATGAGGTCTTAAAGACAAAAAATGTTTTACTAGGAGTTTTTTTTTTTTTTTTTTTTACCAACCACATCATCCTAAAAGCATTTGGAGTATGGTAAAATGTTTATTTTGCCTCATCCTAAAAGCATTTGGAATATGGTAAAATGTTTATTTTGCCTCATTTTTCTTATTTCTCTATGTTCTCTCTGTAGACTCTTAAGAGCAAAAGGACCAATCTGTTTCACTTGACTTTAGAAACAGAAAAATATTGAAAAAGGATAAAGGAAAAGAGTCCTTGCTATATTCTCTGTTGCACTGTCAGCACATGGCTCAAGGAGATAATGAAAAAAAACCCGACAGCACTGTCTTTGGAATCAGACAGACAGACCAGGGTTCTAGTCCACTTCCACCATTTTCTAGCTAACAAGGAAATACTCAGAAAGTCATAAGCACTGTATCTCAAACATATTAAGTGTACGATAAGGTCAGAGATTAATTTTTGATTTCTGATACAATGTACAAAATGCCATTATGTTTTCCGATAACTCTTCTCCATATTAGGATGTCTCAGAGGGGTTTACTACTTATTGTTAGTATGATAAAATTTTATGTAATTTTTACAGAAGCACTATTGAAACCACTTTAAGCTCTACTTTTTGAGCCTTCTTCTCCAGTTTCAACTTCCTCAACAAACATCACAGCCAGAACTGTATCAGCCCAGCTCTGCAGTTCCTGCCATTGGCAATCTGCCATCTAGAACAGAGTCCCAGCATGCTCCTTTTCATTAATTCTCTTTGAATCTTAGCAAAAAAATTCTCTTCTTTCTTGCTTATGTATTTTAACTCTTCTCTGCTACAGATTTTAACTTTGTAACTTAACATTCTAATTTGTTTAGCCTCTAGTTTTTCTAATACCATTATAAATTATTTAATTTTATCCCTCAGATCATTATATTTTCAATATAAGTACAAGGAATTAGCCTTACTTTACTGATGTCAATGATTTTGTCTTTTTACTAATTTTACTTCATAATGTAGCTCAACTCAATGCTTTTAGAATAGCTGAAAATATTTTCAAAGTAATAATGTAAAGATAAGATTAAGACATTTGTGTTAAAGAATATAACCAAAAAAAATGGAGATGTGGAACTAAAGTGTAACAATAATAAGTTTTAAAATTAGATTTGGAAGGAAAACTAATAAGTTAGCTAGTCATTTAGCAACCACTTATAAAGATTCTGCTCTGTTCAAGTCACTGTGTTAAAAAACTACAAGAGGGTTGAAAACTCCAGGAATTTTATAATCCATTAATATACATGAATGGAATATGATGTATGGGGTAATTTCCAAGAAAAATAAAGTTGAATGTCTCACACATCCTGATTTCAAACTTACTGCAAAGCTATGGGAATCAAAACAGTGTGGTATTGGCAATAATGGCAGATATACAGACTGATTGTATAGAATAGAGAGCTCACAAATAAACTCACATATTGATTTTAAACAAGGTTGTCAAGACCTTGTTTCAATGAGGAAAAGATAGTCCTTTCAACAAATTGTGCTAGGAAAAGTAGATACCCAAATGTAAAAAAAGAAAGCAAGAAAGAAAGAAAGAGAAAGAAAGAAGAAAGAAAGAACGAAAGAAAGAAAGAAAGAGAAAATTAAGTTGTGCCCTTACCTCAAACTGTATGCAAAAATTAATTCAAGTGGATCAAATATCTAAAATGAGAGCCAAAACTACAAAAATCTTAGGCAAAAACATAGGAGAACAGCTTCATGCCATTGGATTTGACAATGATTTCTTAAATACGAAACCAGAGGCACCGTCAACAAGAGAAAAAGAAAAGAAAATGGACATTAGACATTTTTCCAAAGAAGATACAGAAGTGGTCAATCAGCACACAAAAAGACACTCATCACTAATCATCAGTGAAAGGCAAGTTAAACAACAAAGAGATCCCCTCACACATGATAGGATGGATATTATTAAAAAAAATAACAAGAGATGGCAAGTATTGGTAAAGATGTAGAGAAAATAGCATGCTTGTACACTGTTGAGGAAAATGTAAATTAGTACATTCATGGAAAACAGTATGGAGGTTTTTTAAAAAAATTAAAAATAGAACTGTCATATGATTCAGCTGTCCCACTACTGGGTATATATCCAGAGGAAATAGTCAGTATGTCCAGAGATATCTACACACCCACCTTCACTGAAGCATTATTCACAGTAGCCAAGATATGGAATTAACCTAAGTGTTCATCAACAGATGAATGGATACAGAAAATGTGATATATGTACACAATGTAATACCATTCTTCCTCAGAAAAGAAGGAAATCATATCATTTGTCACAACGTGAATGAACCTGGAAGACATCAAAGTGAAATAAGCCAGGCACAGAAAGACAAATACTGCATGATTTCCCTTACACGTGGAATCTGAAGTTCAACTCATGGAAGCAGAGAGAATGGTGGTTACCAGGAGCACCAAGGTGAGGGAAGAATTGGGGAAATGTTGGTCAAAGGATACAAAATTTCAGTTTTACAGGAGGAATAAGTTCAAAAAATTTATTATACAACATGTTGGTTATTGTTAATAAGAATGTGTTTTATACCGGAAAATTGCTAAGTGAACACATTTCGAGTGTTCTCACCACAAAAAAAAAATAAGCATGAGAGGTAATGGATATGTTCCTTCACTTGATTTAGCCATTCCACAATATATACACATATCAAAAGATCACATTGTACACCATAAATATATACAATTTGTATTTATCATTAAAATTATTTAATCAAAAATAATAATATAAAGACCACCGAACTAGACAAGGTTCAAGCTCAGAGACACAATTTCCTATACTGAGGATTTCTTCAGCCAACTTGAAACACTGTTCTCTTATTTGGTTGGCTTTTAATTAGTTTGTAATCATAAAACATTACTACATCCTAAAGGGTGAGCAAAAACAAAATAAATAAATATGTACAATAAAATTTCTAAAAATTCTGATACATATTGCAACATGAATAAACCTTGAAGTCATGTAAATACAATAAGCCATAAATAAAAGGAAAAATACTGCATGAC
The DNA here is from genome assembly GCA_963574885.1 of Lepilemur ruficaudatus. Classification (NCBI taxonomy): domain Eukaryota; kingdom Metazoa; phylum Chordata; class Mammalia; order Primates; family Lepilemuridae; genus Lepilemur; species Lepilemur ruficaudatus. Next base: position 51,648 of record CAUYRT010015464.1, on the reverse strand, counting down.
TCCATTTATAATGAGATACCTAGATTAGTCAAATTCACAGAAACACAAAGTAGAATGATGGTTGCCAGAACCTGGGAGGAGTGGAAAATGGGGAGTTTTTGTTGAATGGGTATGGAATTTCAGCTTGGGAAGATGAAAAAGTTCTGGAGAGGGACTGTGGTGATGATTGCCAACAATGTGAATGCAGTTAATGCTGCTGAACTGTACATTGAAAAACAGTTAAAATGGAAAATTTTATGATATGTATATTTTACTCAAACAAAAATTTATAAATCTATAAAATTGATGCAATTGAAAAATATGCATGTAGAATACACTATATGCAATCTTATAAGGAATCATAAAAATGCAAATTAAAATAACAAGGTGTTTATTCACTTACTAAATTGGCTAAAAATATATATATACACATGCACATAAACACAAGTTAATGACATTAAGTATCAATGAGCATGTTGAATGTATATTTTCCTTTTGCTTGAGAGAGTGCTGCCTTTCAAAGAGAAATATGCATTAACTTTTAATATTAAAACTTGATAACCAAACAATGTGATTCTTAGTAACTAGCCTAGAAAATATTTGGACACATGCATAAAGAGCCAGGAACAAAGAATTTTTGGATAGCTTTGTTTTGGAGTGGGATTTTTTTTTAATATGTTAATGTTCATCACCATTTTACTGAATAAATGAATAGTAGTAAATCTATATTAGGGAATACTTACATTGAAGTTAGAGCAAATGTTATACATACATTCAAATATATATGTTTTGGAAAAGGAGATATTTTAAGACATATGGTTAAGTGATGAAAGAAAGTTTCTGAAAAATGCATAGATTAAAATATAATATATATACATATATATATAAATAATAGCAGACCCAAATCAAGCATTAAAAAATATGTATCTTTTTGTAAGTTTTAAGTTTATATAAGCAAAATCACCATTACATCAACACTTTTGGAAATCAAATAAGGAATTAAATCTTTCCAATCTGCCATTATTTAACAAGGTAACTTTTTTTTCTTTAGAATGTTTGCTTATGTAATATAAAATTACGCATATATATAATTTTGTGATGTGATATTACTTCAACTTGATGAATCTTAAAATTGTTCTTTATTTTTCATATTTATATTTCTACTGTTGATAAACTTTGGAATTCAAGAATAAATATGTAAGTAAATTCATATAGCCAATTTTATTTTCAAATATTTTCACAAAAAAATTCTAAGGATTTGGAATACTAGTCAAAAACCATTAATGTTATTGAATGATTTCCCAATGATACTCAAGTAATTCATACTTCCAAAAGCAACATATGAGCATAATGATTATTGCCTTCAGACCATCTTAGTCAACTTTGGTTATGTTACTAACTTTTAAATTTTTTTATGACTTGAAAATTATAAATTGTATTCACTGTTATATAAATGACATTATTTTTACTTTCAAAAGTGAAAAAATATCCAGTATTATGGTTTTCCAAATATATAATCTCTTTTGTAATTTGTACCTTCTATTCTTCCTTTTCTTCTTCCTCTTCCTTCTCCTCCTCCTCCTCCTTCCGCTCTTGACTGAAGGAATGGGAAGTTTCTTAACATCACAGTTATCAAGTGATGCAAATCAAGTCATATGAATATAATATACTGATTTAATTATTATATATTTTTTCTTTTAATCTGCTTCTTTTCCAGTATCTTTATTACTATTTTTATTACTATTATTATACAACAATATTAGTATCATTATTATCACTTTCACGTATTTAATCCTCTTTGTTCCCCATTATTAAGTAAAGTATACAGACATGCTCAAATCATAATAGCAAATAGCTTGATGTGTTTTCACAAAGTGAAATCTGTGAAATTTACATCCAAATAAAAACCCAAATTATTGACAACATATAATGCCCCAGATAAATACTCAAATTACTTCCTACAGGATTTTTAATGCTTGACATTAGAGGTTAGGCAACTTGAATACATAAATTCTTGGGAATGTGGCTAAAGTAGTCAAAGCTCTATTTACAATACTAGCTTATTAAATGAATATGAACTTGGGAATAATATACATATTAAAATAACATTATCACATATAACACTAATTGGAAAATATTGGGTTGTTTCTTCCTTTATTTTAAGTAATAGTTCTAAAACCTTACCTATGTCTTTGTGATCACTGTTTTTTATCATCACTAAAACTACATTTTCTGCCATCTGTATCCTTTCCTGGGCACTTAATTGTCACTGCCATCCACGTTTTTTAAAATAGATATCCATTTAATCTACACATGCTGCTGTTTCTACTTTTATAATGAGACATAAATATCCATTTGGAAAATATATGGATTAGTGTTAGTTGTGGGTTTCTTTCTTTGCTTAATTGTTTATATCCTGGAGGTTTATTTTCCTGGTCCTTATGTGGTTAAGTATAGCCAGTTAACATTTCACACAGATATACATCTGGCTCCTAAAGGTATCTGTAACTGCATCTAGCCTTACAATTGTGAAAATGTGATTTTTTTGTGAAAATTGTGAAACCTCCTTAGAGAAAAATGACCAAATCTTCATTAAATATATTGGTTCTTTTCATTAAACCCACTTTCTCTGGTGATAGCTAAATGTATCAAACATTTTCATTTAAGGACATCATTTTAGACCAAGTGGTCTTCTGGGCAACATATTTTGTTCAAAATATAATAATTGTCATTATGCCCTATAATACATGGCATTTTGAAAGGACTTGAATTGATGGTGACTTTAATTATTCAAGGGATAGTTTTGGGAAAAACAGTTTGCTTTAGATCCTGGAATATTTGGTAATTCTTCTGTGTCTTACCACTAAGTTCCCACAGGAGACCCAGAAACAAGGTAATTTGGGTCCTTAAAATGAAAATATTTGGTGTGAGTATATTTAAATTACCTTCTATTTAGGGTAGCTTAACTTCCTTCTGTTACATAGGACTGTGTAACTTCCCTCTATGATAAGTGCCTGTCAGAAGCTCATAAACATTTTGCTAGACTCCTTGTCTCAACTCAAATCTACTCATGTACCCACCCCTCAATCCCTACCCTTCCAAGAGATACAAAGTTAGAGTTTCAGAAAGTTTCCTCAGCTTCCTGGCTCTTTCCTGATATGGCAAAAACACCCCTGCTGCTTGGAATCCTATATTATCTTCTCATTTTTTTAATAGCACATGTTCATTTTTCAGTAATAATTACCATGAGAGATTTTAAATCCATCTAAAATTAATTTTGTTATTTGGTGTGAGGTATAGATGTGATTCCTCTGACAAACAAGTAAGTTCCCCAACGCCAGTTGTACATGATCATTGGTATGTGTGTGCATTTATTTCTATATTTTAATTTTCTATTATAGATAAAATTCTGAATTTTGATTTTATTCTGTAGATAGAAATGCCAACGTTTATACAAGTCCATCACAGGTTAAATTATTGGATGATAAAGTTAGTACCATTTCAATACTCTTCCACATCAAAATAGTATTTAATAACCTTGCCTTGTTATTATCCAAGGAACATATTTAAATCTACCTGTTATGTTACTAGAAAATACCTTTTGGGATTTTTAGTAGGAACAATTTAACTGTGTACATAAATTTGAGGAGCATATTTTATTTGTTTGCTATACAATGCCTGCCTTGTGGCAGCTGAATTAAACTTCTATGAGTTTTTTCCAATATTTTTCATCCCTATATAATTTGAAAATTTATGAGAATTTTCACCTGATTTATTAAGGGAAGAACTGATATCTGGGTGAGAATAGGAGAACTCCGTCAACCAGAACTAGAAGGAAAATCCAAATATGTGCACACTTTTTATTTATAGTTCAAATACTTTTATGCTAGTCATTGAGGAAACTAGTGATATGTAGATAAATAGCATTCACAAGGAAATGCATGTGAAAAGTCCCTCTGGGAGTTATGCTACTTTAACTGCTAAACCATACCTGGATGATGGCTTTTAAAGTAAATCACAACCAAAATGAAGGAACAAGGTAGCATAATGTGGAGGGTATCATTGGTTGAGAGCATTTCAGAACCTTAGTTCCTTTTTGAATATACATTTCATCAGTTCCACAGTAAGTTTAAGACTAAGCAAAATATTTCAGTGTTTGATAATCATTTCAGGTGAAGAAAGCCTTGGATGGAGATTGAGAGGAAGGAGCTCTTTACCTAGGACTACTCCTTGAAATGCCAGGTTATTTCTGTTTCCCATTTTGACCACATAAAAAAATAGAGGTGATGATTATAACTCTGACCAATCTGCATCTGAGGCCTTAGGCGAATTAACTCAAATTTGAACTCTTATCAGTTGAAGTGATGGTGGTAAAATTGCTCATCCTATCGTATTTATACTCTCTCATATTAGCACAGGTTTTACTATTTTTCGTTTTTTAATCTGTGAGATCCGGCGTAATAAAGCATCAGGTCTTAGGGAAATATTCCACGTAGCTACAAAACTGTGTGAAAGCATGTGTAAGTATAATTATTCTGATTTTCTGGGAAGCAGGTTGCTGAAAATAAGAAAAGGACCCAGAGGACTGCTGCCAGGCAGTAGTTACATTGTCCATATCATAAGGCACGGTTGGAAAAAAAAAAAAAAAAAGATTCTTCCCAGGACATCTCTGCTCTCTTCAATTTAAAAATGGCTTTCAACTTTCCTGTTCAATGTGCTAATCTGGAAGCCCAGAATGAAAGAGAAAGAGAAGACGAGTTAGACTATAAAGTTGGTAATACATTAGTTAATTCTTTTATGGGATATTTTGAAGCATAGCCTATTAAATCACCTTTTTCTGTTCAGTTAGCTTTTGAGCCTGATAAGCATCAAAGCCTAGATGGAAAATTGACATCCAAAGAGACTGACATATAAGCACACAGTTTAAAAATTCAGCAAAAGAAGTAGTGTTGGACCTAGTTATTCTGAGACTCTAGCTAGTCCCTGTGATGTTGTAATAAAAACTGAAAATAACAAAAAAATAGAAAGGAAATAAAAACAGGATGGAATACAGGTTTCATGAAGTGACTGAAGTGGCCTTTTGAGGATTTTAAAACATCTGCAGAAAAATATTCTTTTTGTCTGTCAATTGCAGCAGCAAATTAGTGGCTCATTTCCACACCATCCATCATTTTCTGACTGTCAGTGATTGGCCCTACCTCGCTGCCCCATATACAAATGTATGATCTTTTTAATTTTTAAATGGATTACATATCCAATGGGGAAGGATTTGGGAGAAGCCCTGCCTTGATTTCGGAAGGAATGTTGAGCCAGTAGCTCATGACTTGGTATTAGTCGAACTGGTGACTTTATAGTTGATGCAGCTTTCAAAAGTGCTTAACTTAGTAGGAGAGAGTAGCTTACCCCCTGGTGAAATCAGGATCAATACTTATTAAATACTTCATGAACTCTATCCATTGCTAAAATAGCCACTTGTTTGCCCTTCCTGTCATGTTCTGAATTAATTTGATATTTGATCTAATTCTTACATTTCATATCAGGTTACGTGCTGAGAAGGGAAAGGCAAACTACTAAGGATTGGGGGATGGTCTCTTTGTTACTGTTTTGTCATTATATCTCCTCCCCTTTCTAAGAGATTTATTATAATACTTTCCTACACAATAATTTTCCATTACTTTCCCACTTCTCCTCTTTGCAAAACAGTAGGCCTAAATCCACAAGCAGAATATTAAACCTTTGTCATTTACTGTCTTCCTAGTTTTCTGAAAGAAAAAACAGATTTAAAACATGATTTCTGTAAACAGAAATTAATCATTCTCTCCAAGTACTTTATAGACATAGCATAGTCTAGACATTCCATAGTCTGGAATGGACATAGCAAAGTACAGGGTGTCAGAATAATTAGAAATATATTTGTTAAAATTATTTCGATAAGGTTTTGTTTAATCTTTATTTTTTCCTCTTTAGAAACTAGTAATACAAAACATATAATCTAGAAAATAATATCATATGTAGTCTTATCCTTGAGAGAAAATGTGTTCATAATCAGGTTTCTCACAGAATTTTGTGATTTTTTTAATGAATAAATATAATTCCACTGTACTTTTAAAGTTAACCTTTCCACTTTGAAAACATTTGTTTCAAATATTAAAACAATTGTTTTCCCTTTATTTGTAAGAAGAATAAAGTGAGATAGTTTTTCAAGGGTATGATTTTGGTTGGCTCAGCTATCATTTCAAAAATATTTCAGCAGTATTTTCAGTTAAGAATGATTTATTGAAAGGATTTCCTAAAGATTTTTGTAAAAGTAATAATGACATTAAGAATATTAACAAAAACAAACAATATTTCATATTCTATACTCATTACAGAACTTAATCTGTTACCTTTACCAGTTATCTTTATCACCACTGATATATAAACCAGGCTTTATTTTTAATTCTTCTGAAGTTAAGAAAACTGATACCTACAGAGAATAAGAGAGTGCCAAGGCTCTAAAACCAATAAATGCTCAACATTAAACCCGAGTTCCCTTGAAAGCTAAACCTGAGAGATTGCATGTATATATGCTCAGGCTAAGAGAAGCATTTGAGATGCCTGGAACAATCAGATTTTAAAATACCTTTCCTTAAGAGAAAGAAATGAATGCCAATTTGTAGAAAAATAGGGATGATCTGGAAATTCAACAGAAGTAAAGCCATTTAATATGGAGAAACAATGTAACAGAAGTGGACAAACTCATAGTTTTGAGCTGGGAGTGAATATAATTGAAATGTCAAATGAAATGATAACTTCAGTAAAAATTATTCAACTTTAATCGTAGGGTAAAAAGATTGAGTAAAAATGCTCGATAAGAAATTATCTGAATTTTGTCCTTCACTATATTTATTTATGTCCCTGTTCCATATCCATTTACCAACTCTCCAGCATCAAGTCTTTCTACACATTCATTCATTCCTTTCAACTGTATGTCTATGACACTGTCACTTTCTAAAATACATCTTTTGCTCATTCATCGTTTCACAAACTTTTTTCAGTATTTTCCCCAGATCTGAGATGCCCTCTTGTCCCTTCAGTGACTAAATCAAATAAGTATTTCCAGTGCTCTGAATGCAAAACGTCATTTTCTTCTGTGTAGCTCTTTAGTCAATGTCATCCCCCAGTAACCCCCACCTCCTATGAATTACCATGGAATAATAACAGCAACTATTTCCTGAGTGTTTGTTTTGTGCTACCTCCTTTTAAAGTGCTTTGCTTGTAATATCTCCTTCAATTCTTAGAAAAAGCCCATAAAATAGGTAATAGTTTGATCCTCATCTTAAAGATAAGTAAACTGAGACTGGATATTTGGAATAAATTTCTGAAGATTGAGCACTTAGTAAGTAGCCGAGCCTGTATCACTTGGCCCATAACCAGTCATTATTATTATGGCCCTTTTTCATTCTTGTTAACATTTAGTGAACATTTGTTTCTTCCTGAAAAGGTATAAATTTCTTAAAGTCAACAACATAGCTTGATTATCTTTACGTCTGTCATAATACTTAACAAAGCTATGGCACATAGCAGAAGTTTAGTAAAACTTCAGGGAAAACAATGAGTATTATTTCAATATTAAGAACACTGTTAAGGCCTATTGAGGAGTTAGAAAATTAAAATACAAGCTCATAGTGATGTGGAATATATGAGTCTAATTTAATTACGATTTTTATATGAAGGAGGAAAAAATGCATGTAACAGCTGTGATATCCATAAAACCTTTGTTAAAAAAAATTCATTTCTTTGTCTCGATTTTTCTATTTACACTGAATCTTTTTGTTTGTTTATTTTCATGATTTTTTTTAAAATTCAAAAAAGCTATTTTAACCCAAGTTAGTTTTATTGATATGGTTTCAGTAACTCCTATCTGAAATCATAGTCAGGAAATATATTTTTTTCTTTTTGACTATTTCAAAAAAGAAAAATACTTAATATCAGTATGAATAACACATGTGCTCATTGCAGCATAATGTTGGTGCAATCTGTGCTTGATACAGTTATAAATAAGTCTTTGAAAGCATTTTTCTGTATTTTAAATAAAGGCTATAGAAAGCCACAAGAAGGATCTAGTCTTGTTAATATCACAAGCTGTTTCCCCACCTGCACTCAGAGCAGCTTTAGTACAGCAGCTGTCTGGGTTCGTGTTGGCACATCACTGTCTGCACAGGAACCCCATGGTTTACACAGAAAATGAATAGGCCACAGTTCCAATGGGGGTCTTTAATAATCCTTCCTCTAATGCTACCAAGTGTGAGCATTGGGCTTTGAAGGGGTGTGAGGTGTGAAGTTTCAGGAGGATTATTTAAAGCCACTCAATTTCGAAAGGTAGAAAAGAGCATTACAAAAACCAGAGAGTGCCTTTGCATTCTTCCTGCATGTTGATCAAACGCAGCTTATGTTGATATTAGAGCTTCATGTCCAGCATATAATAGCAAGTGAAGGGATTGGTATAATTATGTGATTCACTCCATTCAGCCTCTTGAACATGAACAAACAATACTAAGCATAGATGTTTCATTGATTTTATTTACCAAATATTAGCTGTGAAAATATTAATGTAATGGGAACAAATATCTATCCTGTAGTACCTATGGATATTAAATCCAAGGAGGAAGAAATTTATACATTGGACTTGCCTGTGTATAATTGAGTGGTCATTGGACATTCAGGAATAAATCAATGTTTTCTTTTTTCCTACATAAACTTCTGAAAGTATCATCTGTGGCAGCCAATCAATCATGGTCTTTTAGGCCATGTGAATACTTGACAAATGAATTCCTTATTCAAACCGAGGACTACTTTTCTTAAGGCACTTTTAAAAACCCAGTATTTCATTTTGGGATGATTCTGAGCATTTTTTTGTTGACCATAGTATGATAGAGGTGAGGTGATATAGTTAGTCACTTAGAGACATAGTGTGTACAATTGCAGAATCAAAATACTAGAGCTTCATAAGCCACCTACTGCCCTATATTTGAATTTAAGTTTGACGACTATTTAAGCATTGGGAATATACAGTATTGACTTGAGAAATTATCTCCAGCATTATAGAAAAAAGCAAAAGACTATATATCCAATCCAATATGCATTTCCTTTATAGATCAGGCACTTTGTTAGGCACTTCAGAACTGAAGATGAATGACATGGATCTTAGACCAAAACTCTCATTCAAGACAGATAAGTACTTAGACAGATAAGTATACTAATAGCTAGAGCTATAGAGACATCTTAGAGGAGAGGTGATTAACTCTCTCAGAAGCTAAAAGAGGAAAGGCCTCTGAGAAGGTAACATTTCAGAGTGGGGCTTAGAAGAGTAATTGGAACTTTTCTAGGGGGATTAAAAGGTAAACAAAATAATATATGCAAAATGTAATTGTAGACTATATGGTTCTTGATATTGCTGGAGCTCAAAATCGATTGGGAAAGGATAGAATGACTCACAAGATGAGTCTGCAAAATAGGTAAAAGCCAGATCATGAAGGATATTTTCTTTCTCCTTAAGGTTCTCAGAATGAAGAACTATTGATGTGAAATAAGCCAAAGATCAGAATGTTTATAATTGTTTCCATAGGACGGTGCTTCTGACAGCATGCAGTGTGGACTGGAGAGGGGCCTTAGGAAGGGCAGCCAGTTAGGAAGATAGATAACAAGGGAAGTCAGATAACAAGAGAAGTCAGATAACAAGGGAAATGGCAGGATATGTATAATGGAAGAAGCAAACAAGGAGACCTTTAAGAAGTAGATTTGTCAAGGCTTATTAATGTGATGGAATGAGAAAAAGTGGATAACTTTTAGGACTCTGAATTGGTAAATCTGTTTTAAGTCTTTTTTTATAAGATTCACAGAACATCATCTCCTCTTAAGTTCTGACAGATGATGGTGACTTTCCTTTTCCTCTGCTCTGAATATTTCTTTTCTTTTCTTTCTTTCTTTTTTTTTTTTTTTGAGACATAGTCTCACTCTGTTGCCCGGGCTAGAGTGAGTGCTGTGGCGTCAGCTTAGCTCACAGCAACCTCAAACTCCTGGGCTCAAGCAATCCTTCTGCCTCAGCCTCCTGAGTAGCTGGGACTGCAGGCATGCGCCACCATGCCCAGCTAATTTTTTCTATATATTTTTAGTTGGCCAATTAATTTGTTTCTATTTTTAGTAGAGACGGGGTCTTGCTCTTGCTCAGGCTGGTTTTGAACTCCTGACCTTGAGCGATCCACCTGCCTCGGCCTCCCAGAGTGCTAGGATTACAAGCGTGAGCCACCGTACCCGGCCTGCTCTGAATATTTCTAAACCCTAGACATTCTCCTGATTTTATGCAATTGAGTATATACAGTGTATGGCCTTGTAGGGCAGAACAACCAATGGCTGGTTCCAATAGAACTTGACAGATATTTTGTGCCTGTCATTGCTTTATGACACAGTTTTAAGCCACAGACTGAAGATGATTGTAGTTACCACTGCCCTCCTTACAGTTAAAACAGCTCACACAGTATTTTGCCCTAATATTGTCAGGAAGCACAATTCCTTTCCCAGAAAACTTCTCTAATTGGATTCAGTGGACCTTGACTGGCTTGTCACAGCCACGTTCAGGGTGAAAGTGAAATCTTTGAGGAGCTTGTTCCTGAATATAAGAGCTGAATATCTCCGATGAAGGCATTTTAAGAGTACATATCTTTATGCAATTATTTTCATATTACTTTCCCATGATCTGTGTTTTATTATATGTGACAAATGACCAAGAAAAAAAAATAAAAGATTGTAGAGAAAGATTTATATTCCAAATCTGTTATGTATGCATTTATATTTTTAAAAGTTTGTTGACATACGAATATAAAACTTGAAAAAGAATTTTTTTTTTGAATTTTAAAAAAATCCCAATTTAAAATTTTGTAACAGGTGTGAAGTTGCTGTTGGACTCACACTGCTTATAAAGACTCAGGCTGCCTGTAAAGACTGAGTAATCACCTGATTGTGCGAAGAATATTAACAGCTTTGTAAGGTAAATACTTTCCTTAAGCTTCTAAAATCTGGGCAGTATACAAAAAAAACCATCATTTAAAATAACTATTCTTGGATTTTTCTTGATAAGAAGAAATCAAGTTAATTCACATTTCTCAGCCAAATTTCCTTAATTCATATTTGGTGATACGGCAATTCCCATTTTATGAGATTTTATACAAGACATACACACACACACGTATACACAAATATATATATATATGTACATATATATGAATATGCATACATTTTTACCATTAAATATTAAAAAGGTCTATCAAAAGGCTTTATGTACCTAGGTTACCAAGTAGAAAGTGTAGCTACTTTTTGAAAATACCAATACACTAATTATTTAAATATCTTGATGTCCCAGATTATAGAATCAGAATGTTCCAAAGTATGCACATACGAAATCCAGTGAAGCATTTTGGTTCTAAATTTCAGTTAAGGTAGAGACTATTTGGCATTTGGCTTACTTCCTAGGAAGCCACAATGATATTTTAAAAAGGAGCAGAATATAGTTTTGTCTCTTCATTCATTTACCTGGAAGAAGAAATATGGCAAGGAGAAATTTGAAGTAGGACTTAAAGAGTGACAGGTACAGGGTGTGAGAAACACAGCTCCGTTGAAGAGAAAGTAAACGTTTCAGGAGGAAACCCTATTGGAAGGTGAGCCAATCAGACTTGGTTCTGCTAAATGAAGAGGCTAGAGAGTAAGCACCCCTGACTTCTCTACTTCATATTAAAAAATTCTGCTGTTCACCTTCCTTGAACTCAATTCTCTAACAAGCAAGTTAACATTAAATGTTCATTCTTTAGAAATTTTAATATTTGGAAAGTTTATGAAGTATGTCACCTGGAAATGTAAAAAGCAATTCTCAAGTTATGGCACTCTGTTCCAATTCGGTTTGGATAGAATTCTGTTCTTTTTAATGTGTCGTTTGATGATCTCTCTGGAACTGAGAATACTTGAATTCTGAGGTACTACGCAGAAATATGACTGAAAAAGCAAATGATAATCTTCAAGTAGATTCACTTTTGAAAGTGTATCAATCACTGACATTAAATTGTTTATTTGTCCCTTTATTGAGAAACAGGAAGGGAAGGGACTGGATTTTTATAAGATTTATGGGCTAACTATGACATATCTGAAAGTAAGGGCATATTTACGACTTTTTACTGTGTTTTGTCTACAATCTGAAAAATTCTCATTCAGGAATGAATTATGATAATAATGCACTGAAATGGGCTCAGCGTGGGGTATGGATAAGTGCTGCTCCTTTGAAAGAGACCAGATTTTATAAGAAAGTATTAAAATTCTACATGGAAAAGAGAACTTTTGAAGCTCTAAATTGAACCTCGTAAGAAATCTCTTTTAACTGATCTTCATTCCAGTTCTGTGATTGGTCAATGGGGGTGGGGGGGGACTTTTCTATTTTCCTTAAATGCTAAAATTTTTCAGATTTTTTTTCCTGTAGTGTCTGATTAATGGCATCCTTGATTTTGATTTATATTATCCTATTATTCATTATATGGGAGAAAAAGAAGTCACTTTTTTTCAATTTAATTTTACAAAATTAGGGCTAGCAGTGATGCAATTTAAAATCAAATTATCTTGTCAGGGTGACAGATAAATCTCAAGAGTTTCTAATGAGATTTTCCACTGGCAGGATGCTGAATTTCTCCTTTTCCCAGATTCCTCATTTCAGGTTTTGACAATGAGTGACAATGAGCATCTGTGTTTTGAAATATGGTGCTATTTGTGGCATTTTGGTTCTTATTTAGAAATTTGGGGTTGGCTGCTTCCTTGTTTGTTCTAGATTAAAGGGGAAAAAGTATATACAGAGATAGCAAAGGGGTACAACTTTTACTATGGAAAGCCAAGGTAATTACCATATACCTAAATTTGGTTAAGTATAGTAGAGTCACCAAATTCTAGCCTTGCCTTTACATGCCACTAGTCTTAAAGGAACATTTTTACTGTAAAGCTGGTATAAATATGACACAGTATTCTTACTGTGCTGCTTTTTCTTTTTTCTTTTTTCATTATCCTAAATAAAATATGAACTCTTAAATGCTTTCATTGTATTTGGTAGACCTCTATAGTTTCATATTCAGTTAACAATTTTGTTTTATGTAATCATGGACTGGGATTCCTGTTTCTAAAAGGAAACTCTGCTGATCTCTAAAACATGTAACAATGATTCTTAAAAGAAATAAAGGATGTTCATTTTGTTCCTCTGTGAAAGAATATATCTAAGATAAGCAAATGGTATATTCAATGATACTACCTAAGTAATTGAATTGCATATTGATAGTTTAAAATTGATAGTCTTGTGGAAACAAAAAGAATATAGGAAAAATATTTAGTTATGATGGGATCCTCAATATTAAGAGGATAGTAGAAAGCATTGCAATGTGAGGTTGATTCTAGACAGAGCCTATTCCCTAACTCTGACTGAACAAAGAGTTCACGAAATGTCTTGAAGCTTCAATAACCTCACATATACAAGAATGAATTTTTCTTTCAATTTCTTCTCTCTTTTATTTATTAGCCAGAAGCTAGTCAAGAGCTACAGCTATAATGTAGAACTTTGTATCTTCATTATATTTCTGTCTTTGCATGTTGTTGCAATCCCTAAAACAGAAGATATTAACCAGTAAGTGCCCCTTGAGAAGCCTGCTTTGGTTACTCAATTATTATTCTAAAATGAGAAATGGTGAGTGTATTAGGTAATAATTCAAAGAACAGATGATACTCAGATGAAAATGTGGCAAGGCACCTATGTGTAAGCCCTGAAGAGCCACACATACTGCACATTAGTTAAGAGTCTTAATAAAAGAACAGAAGGAAGGGAAAATAACACAAAATGAAGAATGAATTACTTAAGATTAAATAGTTTCTATTACAGAAATAGGCTACATGTAGAGCTAATGGCAGGCATTTTCTACAGACAGATGGAATGCTCTCATCTCCCAATAGTATTGATATGAAGTCTCTGTTAAGATTCATTTTTCCTGAAACATTTGCATATAAATATAAACATCATTACTAGGGGCTAATTGCCCTGTAGGAACTAAAATGTGGGAATTAGCATCTTTAGACACTTTTATTATTATTTTTTAAAGTATCTCTAACACACATCATATTTGGTACTGCATGGCTGCAACAGATAATTACCACCATTAAGAATCTCAAACGCAAAATCAAAACCATTTGGAATGGCTTCCAGGGCAACCCAGCACAGTGAGTAGCCACCAAAATGAGTATATGAGGTTTATGTTCATGCATATTTATAAGGGTACTTAATTCGACATTCATAGTAGGGGGCTTTTAAAAGCTTGTCAAAAGAGCAGCCCCAAAACAAGACCAAACATCAAAGGTAAGAAGATGCAGTACATCTCGCTCCCACACACATACAAATATTGCTTGCAGGAGGCAATGAATAACACCAAAGGAATTATTTATTTTAACTGCTCAGAAGAGATGACGATTTCTATGAAGATGTAAACCCCAAGCCTTTGCCTTTATCATTCATCTTATTGATCAGAAAGGTCAAGAGTATAAGTTATTCAAAGGATGGATCATAGGCAACAATTCTGGACAAATGGGCGTGTAGATTTGTGTGATTAATGCTTCTTGCTTGTACAGGATATGAGAAAGCTTGAGGCCATGTATTAGGGACAGAGAAAAAGGAAACTGAAAGAATACAACCATGGCTGAGATGCTGACTGTATCTGAAACACTGCCCATTTTGTGGGTGGGTCTGTGCGTTCAGCATACAGGTGCTGCCTTGTTCAAGTATTGTGTTTGGAGGGCGATCTTGCTGACACTTACACTTTTCAAAACCATTTCCATGACATTCAGCAAATGTTTGTTCTGGTGGAACAAATATGTTAAATTATAGATTAGAAACAGCACAAAGAAACCTTTACAAATGTTTCAGTTTCAGTTTTGCACAAAGCAAACGGCATTATATTTAAATGCAGCACTTCTTGTTAGAATAAAACATCTACATAACAAGGTACTGTGCTCTATTTTCTAGTCCTCTTCTCCTCCCCCCTTTTGGGGTCAGGGATTCCTCAAGTTCTGAAAGACATAGATAATATTGAGGATGACATCTTATTAGTTCTTTCAAAAGGAAAGTTCCTTTCAAAAAGAATTCTTCTACAATTCACTTCTGCTTTCCTGCCATTTTTCCTTAGTTTCCTACCCCATCCCTTGGATACTCCATTGTTCCTAGGAATGGTCTAAATATGAAACAATGACTCTTTTCTCATAATGCTAATCCCATATTACTCAGTGGGTATTTAGCTCTGTTTAGTCCTCCCTTAACATTTTTAGACAATCATTATACTGAAAAAATATTGGAAAGGGGCATATTAGTAGTTCTAAAAGCATTCTGGAGATAAATGTCAGGGCACTGCTAGACTTACCTACCATAGACTTCAAGCAACCTGTTTATAGGCATACTTTAGATCATAAGTCAAACATTAAATCATTTTATAAGTTAAAGAAGAGCAAAGTTTAATTTAGTGATTCTTTGCTGAAGAAAGTTTTATTTTTAGGGCTATATGTTGTTTTATAATGACTTAGTCATAATTTTAAAAATTGTCAAAAGAATTTCTTTGGTATTTGCTCATAGTTCTAAGTGATAGTAATTAAATAAACAAATGATTTAGTTGAGGAGAGAATTGTCAAAAAGAGTAAATTAACTAAATTGCCAGCTCTCTTCTAACCACCCTTTAAAAATATACCAACATGACATAAAAGAGAAATATAACTTAGGTGGCTGTAAGCATGCTATAAAATATTTTTCAAAATACATTTTAAACACATTGAAACATTGTAAAGACAGAAAACATTAAACAGCAGTCTTTGTAAGAACATCCAGAGAGAAAGAATGAATAGAAAACATAGACACATATATATGTGTGCATGCCTATGAATTCTATCCATGTAGAATAAAAAAATATCACAAATCATTTGAAAAAGAATTAATAAATGGAGTTGAAAATATTGGTTATCTTTAGGAGGTTGTCTTTAGTTTAGATACTCATTTACATCATATAGAAAAATAAAATCAAGAGGGAAACAGAAGCTAAAATCATAGATTAAAGGAAAGTCAATTTAGAGTAAAGGTAAAGCTGAAATCTTATAACAATGTAATGACAATTTAGATAATTACTTTTTGTAATCGCTGGACTTCTAAGCATAAACAAACTTTTACAGCATACAAACAATGGAGACAATCACCAAGGGAAAGATCAATATATTTGAATTAAAATTTATAAACATTTATACATCAAAAAGTCATTTTTAGCAAAATTAAGTGATAAGTAACAAACTGGGGAAATACTTTTCTAAAATACAGAAGTTAAAGATGAATTTTAAAAGCAGTAAGTTCTTTTTTTTTTAACAGTCAAACGTGGTAAATGTATTTCAAAGCATAAAAACTACAAAAGAATAATAAGCATATGAAAATTGTTCAACCTCAGTTATAAGGGAATGAAAATTTTAAAAAATAAAGATTCCTTTTTTTGCTTGTGTTGTTGTGGGTTTTTTTTTTCTGCTTTCCAACACAGCAAATATTTTTAAAAAAATGAAAATCCTTCCTTTGTATAGGAGAAACGTTTTCAATCTCATAGACTATTGGTGTGTGTGTATCAGCTTTCTGAAAAGCAGTTTTACTACCATAGAACAAGAAATTGAATATTTTATAGAAAACATATTACAGGTTCAAAAATAGAAGACTATTTCCTGCAAAAATGATCAGAAATTCAAAGAATTATAAGAAAAATATGGTCATTACAAGTAAAAATTTTAATTATTTTTACCCTAAGCAAGAATTTCTTTACATGTTCCTATTATTAGATAAAATAGCACAAACAATACACAGTGGTATCTCTATATAATAATATTTACACTAATTAGAATTTGCTGTTCCCTAACCTTGATTTATCCTCCACCTTCAGATTCTCAAGGTCTGTGTGTCACGGAGATTCCTTGAGAAAAATGTCCATGACCTCCAGTTTAGTCAATAAAATGAAGACCAAAAGGCAATCAGAATTTTCTGCAGGAAGATAATAGTGGAGGAAGGGAGAGGAGCTTCAGCCCAAGCTCACCTTGTAGCATTGCAACCTTAGCAATACAGAAGAAAGATACTTAACGACTAATTACTGCTACATGCATTTATTTGTTCAGTTAATGTTTGTTTATGGCCTATTAGTAATGTAGTAAGGTACTTGACTACAAACTGAATGATGAATCAAATATGGACTATTCTATATGAAAGCTTAGAGTCTTGAATAAGAGATACATGTTTGCATGTGCACGTGTGTCTGTACATGTGTGTATTTATATTAGCAATTCACTATCTTAAGGAAGGAAATGCTTAATAATCCAGTCCTTTCCTCAGGACCCATTGTAGTTATTAATAATATACATTTCTACTTCCACAATTATTTCTTCTCTGATAAGGTCACTCTCCACTTATTTTGCTCCTGCAGAACAATTGGAATTTATTTGCTTGTTTACTGTTTCTACACCAACTATCTAGATACTTTTTTTTATTTCAGCATATTATGGGGGTACAAATGTTTAGGTTATATACATTGCTTTTACCCCACCCAAATCAGAGCTTCAAGTGTGTCCATCCCCCAGACAGTGCACACCGCATCCGTTAAGTGTAAAATATACCCCTCCTGTCTTCCCCCCTCCCATCTGCCCAACACCCAGTGACTGTTACTGCTATATGTGCACTTAAGTGTTGGTCAGTTAAGTCACTTAATACTAATTTGATGGTGAATTACATGTGGTGCTTGTTTTCCCATTCTTGTGCTACTTCACTTAGTAGAATGGGCTCCAGCTCTATCCAGGATAATACAAGAGGTGCTAGATCACCATTGTTTTCTGTGACTGAGTAAAACTCCATGTTATATATATACACCACATTTTATTAATCCACTCATGTATTGATGGGCACTTGGGTTGTTTCCACATCTTTGCAATTGTGAATTGTGCTACTATAAACGTTCTAGTGCAGATGTCTTTTTTATAGAATGTCTTTTGTTCCTTTGAGTAGATGCCCAGTAATAGGCTTGCTGGATCAAATAGTAGTTCTACTTTTATCTCTTTGAAGTATGTCCATATTACTTTCCACAGAGGCTGTACTAGTTTGCAGTCCCATGAGCAGTGTATGAATGTTCCTATCTCTCCTCATCCATGCCAACTTTTATTGTTTTGGGACTTTTTGATAAAGGCCATTCTCACTAGAGAGAAGTTTTCTAATCATTAGAGAAATTCAAATCTAGTTACTTTTTGGAAAGCAACAAGCACAAGGTAGGAGACATGCTTATCTAGTTTGCTATTGTTTTGTAAATTCTTGGCACATAGTGACTACTTAATAAATATTTGTTAAATGATGAATGTTTGCTTTTCTTATGAACTAAGCTGTTTTTAATGTATAGGTAGGATTTGTTCATAAAGACAGGGAAAGAAGAAAAAAAGATGGAAAAAATAAGAGCAAAGAAGGGATAAGGAACAACATGAGCACAGGCAGAGAGGAGATGTTTGTGCTTAAAGTTTTAAAAAGAAAAAAGAAAGATGAGGTGAGCAAACAAAGTTGTAGAGGGAGCCAGGGGCTGAAGGTGCTTTGGTATATTTTAGTGATGGGACTATTAAGTCTTTCAGTATGAGTATCTTTAACTGTTCAAAATAATGTCAAATTATTTTTCAAAGTGCTGGTAACAATTTCTGTTCGTATTTGCAGTATGCATATAAGAGTTATCTCAACATACAATCTAATCAGTACAGTCATACTTGTTAATTTTTTAAATTTTTGCCAATATTATTAGCAAAGAAATGTATATTGTTTTCATCTTAATTTATATATCCTTTATTATAGTTGAGGAACATTTTTTTTTGCCATTTACTTTTTTCTCTTCTGTAAAATACCCACTTATCATTTATCTTTTTAAAAAATGTTGACTTACTGGTTTTTTCTTACTGAGTTTGAAATTTCTTTTTTTGAGTACCAGTAGTTTTTAGCTATATTTTTGCAAATATATTCCAACATTGTGGGTTTTTTTTTTCCTTTTTTTCTTTCAGGGATCTTTTGAAGGAGCATAAGCATTTGTTGCTGTAGCTGCTTTTCTTGTGCTGTTGTTATTGTAACATGATTGATATACATTTATTTTTTATGATATTTTGTAGGTTTTGTTTGAGAATCTCTTTCCTTCTCTAAGGTCATAAAGATATTCTTCCACACTTTTTGCAGAATTTTATAGTTTGACTTTGGACGTTTTAGAATTTTTATTTAACCAAAATTGATTTCTAAAGTGAGAAGTTTGGATCCAATTTCATTTTTTTACACTATGGATAAATGACAATTCTTATACTATCTATTGAATAGATCCTCCTTTCCCCAGTGCTATACGATACCACGTGAAATATAAAGCAAATTCAAAATATCAATATGTTGGTTTCTAGGGACTCTCTTTAGTTCTATTAGCAGCGTGATCACACTTTTAATTGTTATAGCTTTCTAATTTTCTTTATTTCTGGTAGGGCTAGTCTAGTCCCATTCTATTCTTTTTTTTTTAAGTCTTACATAGTTTTGTACCATTTCACTTCTGTATTGGGTTTTCCTTTTTGCATACAAAGTCATTGGCTTAAAATTATACCCATTTAGTAGTTCACAGTTTTGTAGGCCAGAATTCCAGCATGAAATGTCTGGGTTCTCTGCTTAAGGCTAAAATCAAAGGGAATAGGCAGGCCAAGTTCTCATTTGTAGTCTCTTGGTAAAAATTCACTTCCAATTTCATGCTTGTTTTTGGTAGAATTCATTTCCTTGTGGTTGTATAACTGAGGTTCCAATGTCTTTGCCCTTGTGGTCTGGTGGTTGCTCTTAGCTCATAGTGGCTGTTCTCAGGTCTTTTCCTGGTGAGTCTCTTCAATTTCGAATTAGCAACAGTGTGTCAGTTCTTCTTTTGCCTCAAATCTCTAACTTCCTTTCTGCTACCAGCCAGAAAAAAACCTTTTTGCTTTTTGAAGGGCTCATGTGATTAGATTATATCCACCTTTTTTTTGATTAACTCAAAGTCAACAGATTAGTAACCTTAATTACATCTTCAAAATCACCATTGTCATGTAACATAATCGCAGGTGTGATATCTCATTTTATTCATAGTCCCAAGAAATAGAACAGGAAAACTTGTGGCGACACCTTTAGAATTCAGCCTATACAACTTTTCTATAAATTTTAGAAACAGATTGTCATTTTCTTTAAAAAAAATTCTTGTGATATTTTTAATCGAATTGTACAGAATCTATAAAACAATTGTGGAAAACTGACATCTTTATACTATCGAGTCTTCTAACTCATGAACATAGTCTGTCTTTCCATTTGATTTTTTAAATAATTTTATTTTTTATTGATACATAATATACATATTTTGGGAGTACATGTGATAATTTAATACATTTATATAATTGATAATGCTCAAATCAGTTTAACTGGGATATTCATCACCTTAAATATTTGTCTTTTCTCTATGCTAGAAACATTTGAATTATTCTCTTCTAGCTATTTTGAAATAAAAAATAAGTTATTATAAGCTATAGTCACCATACAGTTCTATCAAGCACTATGGCTTATTTCTTCTATCAAATTGCATATTTGTACCTATTAATCAACCTTTCTTTATCTCCTAATGTCCCCTACTTTTCCTGGTCTCTGGTAACCATCAGTCTGTCTCTATGTTCATGATATCCACTTTTTTAGCCCCCACATTTGAGGGAGAACATGTGATATTTATCATTCTGTGCTTGGCTTATTTCACTTCACATAATGACTTCCAGTTCAATCTTTGTTGCTTCAAATGACAGAATGTCATTCTTTTTCTATGGTTGAATAATATTCTATTGTATAATATGTATGTGTAATAGTATCTGTGTATATATACCACTTTTTTTTTGGCTGTTCAACCATTGATGAGCATTTAGATTGATTCCATGTTTTGGCTATTGTGATAGTGCTACAATAAGCATGGGAGACACCGACGATATACACCCAGTAGTGGAAATGCTGCACTGTATGGTAGTTCTATTTTAGTTTTTTCAGGAACCCCCATACTTAATTTACATTCCCACCAACAGTATACAAGTGGTCCTCTTTCTATGCATTCTCACCAGCATCTATCATTCCCTATCTTTTTGATAAAAGCCATTTTAACTGACTTTTGATGTCATGGTGGTTTTGAGTACAAAACCACATTTCTCTGATGATTGGTGATGTTGAACATTTTTTCATATACCTGTTGGTCATGAGCATATCTTCTTTTGAGAGATGTCTATTCAGATCTCTTGTCCATTTTTTAAATTGGATTGTTTGTGTTTTTGCTATTGAGATGTTTGAGCTCCTTATATATTCTGGTTATTTATCCCTTTATGGATGGATAGTTCGCAAATGTTTTCTTCCATTCTGTGGGCTGTCTATTCACTTTGTTGATTGTTCTCTTCGCTGTGTAGAGGAAGGTTTTTAGTTTGATGTAATCCTAATACCATTTCTCTATCTTTGCTTTGGTTCACTTGCTTTTTAGGTCTTACACAAATATTTTCCCAGACCAATGTCCTGGAGCATTTCCACAATGTTTTCTTCCAGTAGTTTCATACTTTCAGGTCTTAGATTTAAGTCTTTAATCTACTTTGATTTGACTTTTGTATGTGTTGAGAGATAGAGGTTTGGTTTTATATCCTTTTCAGTTTCTTTCATCAGTGTTTCATAGTTTCTCTAGTGTAAATTTTTTACTTCTTTGGTTAAATTGATTTTAAGTCTTTTAAATTTTCATTTGTAGTTATTATAAATGGTATTGCGTTCTTGATTTCTTTTTCATATCATTTGTTATTGGTATATTTAAATGCTACTGATTTTAGTAGGTTGATTTTGTAGCACTCAATTTTATTGAATTTGTTTATCAGTTCTGACAGTTTGGGGTGGAATCTTTAGTTTTATCTAAGTATAAGATTATGTCATCTGCAAATAAGACTAATTTGACTTTTTCCTTTCCAATTCAAATGGCTTTTATGTCTTTGTCTTGCTTAATTGCTCTGGCCAGGACTTACAGTATTATGTTGAATAAAAGCAGTGAAAGTGGGCATCCTTGTCTTATTCCAGATCTTAGAGGAAAGGCTTTCAATTTTTTCCCATTCAGTACAATGTTAGCTCTGAGTTTGTCATACATGACTTTTGTTATTTTGAGGTATGTTCCATCAGTACCCAGTTTGTTGACAGTTTTTATTAAAACGTGGTGTTTAATTTTATTGAATGCTTTTCAGCATCTATTGAAATAATCATATGGTTTTGTTCTTGATTCTGTTGATGTGATGTGTCAAGTTTATTAATTTGCATACGTGGAAGCATCCTTGTATCCCCAAGATGAATCTCACTTGATCATAGTAAATGATCTTTTTATGTGTTGTTGAAGTCAGTTTGCTAGCATTTTTTAAAGTATTTTTTGCATTTATGATCATCAGGGATATTGGCCTGTAGTTTTCTTTTCTTTGTTTGTTTGTTTGTTTCTTTTTTGTTGTTGTTGTTGTGTTCTTGTCTGGTTTTGGTATTAGGGTAGTGGTGGTTTTGTGGAATGAGTTTAGGGATATTCTTTCCTTAATTTTTTTGAAGAGTTTGAGGTTTGAGTAGAATTGATATTAATTCTTCTTTAAATGTTTGATAGAATTCAGAAGTGGAGTTGACAGCCAGGGCATTTCTTTGATGCAAAACTTTTTATTGCAGCTTCATTGTCTTTCTCGTTATTGGCTTGTTGAGGTTTTCAGTTTCTTCATAGTTCAGTCTTGGTAGGTTGTATGTGTCCAGGAATTTATCCATTTCTTATAGGTTTTCTAGTTTGTTGGAATATACTTACTCATAATAGTCTCTAATGGTTTCTTGTATTTCTGTGGTCTCAGTTGTTAGGTCGCATTTTTTTGTTTCTGATTTTATTTGAGTCTTCTCTCCTTTTTTCTTAGACTAAAGTTTGTCTACATTTTTTTATCTTTTCAAAAAACCAACTTTTCATTTTCTTGGTCTTCCATTTTTTTAGTCTCAATTACATTTATTTCTGCTTTAATAAGTATTATTTCTTTCTACTAATTTTGGGTTTGGTTTGTTCTTGCTTTTCTAGTTACTTGAGGTGCATCACTGAGTTGTTTATTTTTAGTCTTTCTATTTTGATGTAGGCCTTTATTACTATAAACATCTTTGTTAGTGCTGCTTTTACTGTATTCCATAGAATTTGGTTTGCTGTATTTCCATTTTAATTTGTTTTAAAAAATTTTTAAATTTTCTTCTTAATCGAATCATTTGTCATTCAGGAGCATGTTGTTTAATCTCCATGTGTTTGTGTAGTTTCTAGGGCTCTTCTTGTTACTGATTTCTGGTTTTATTCCGTTGTGCTCAGGAAAAATACTTGATATTATTTCTACTTTTTTGAATTTGCTGATACTTATTTAGTGGGCTATGATATGGTCTATTCTGGAGGATGCTTTATGTGCTGATAAAAACAATGTATATTCTGCAGCAGTTAGATAAAATATTTTATAAATGTCAGTTAGGCCTATTTGATCTAGTGTGTAGTTTGCTATTTCTTGGTTCATTTTTGTGTGGATAACCTGATCATTACTGAGAGTGTAATGTTGAAGTCCCTTACTATTATTGTGTCTATAATAAAGGGAGAGCAGTCTATCTCTCCCTTTAGATATAGCAATTTTTGCTTTATATACTTGAGAGCTCAAGTGTTGAATGCATAGATATTCACAATTGTTATATATTCTTGCTACATTGGCCCCTTTATCATTACATATGGCCTTCTTTGTCTCTTTTTACAGTGTTTGATTTGTAGACTATATTATCTAATATAAGTATCGCTACTCATGTTTTCTTTGGTTTCTAGTTGCGTGGAATGTCTTTTCACCCCTTCACTTTGGGTGAGTGGGTCTCTTGTAAGTAGCATGCAATTGGTTATTGTTTTTTTATCCATTCAGCCACTCTATGAGTTTTAATTGAAGATTCAATTCTATTTACATTTGGTGTTATAATTGATAAGTAGGGACTTACTATTGCCATTTTGTTGCTTGTTTTCTGGTTGTTTTGTAACACCTCTTCCTTTCTTCCTGTTGTCCTTTGTGGTAAAGTGATTTTCTCTAGCAGTATGTTTTAATATGTTGGTTTTTACTTTTAGTGAATGTATTATAGGTTTTTATATTGGTGTGACCCTGAAGCTTACAAACAACATCTTATAAACATGACAAGTTTTCTTTTAAAGAGATGACAACTTATCTTAGATCACAAAGAATAGAAACAAGTAGAGAAAATATGAAAGAATAACTCTTTACATTTTAAGTCCAGCTTCCTCACATTTTGACTTTATGATGTTTCAATTGATATATTTTTGTATTGCCTATCTCTTAACAGGTTGCTGTAGTTATTACTGTTTTTGATAGATTTGTCTTTTTGGCTTTATGTTAGAGTAATGTGTGGATTACACACCATAGTTACAGTATTAGAGTATTCTGGATTTGTCTGTGTACTTAATGTTACCAGTATGTTTTATACTTAAAATATTTTCTTTTTGCCCATTAGTGGTTTTTTCTTTCAGATTGAAGAATTCTCTTTAGCATTTCTTATAAGATGAGTCTGAAGGTAGAGAATTTTCTCAGCTTTTGTTTGTCTGGAAAAGACTTCCAGTCTCCATATTGTAATGATAGTTTTGCTGAATACAATGTTGTTGGATGGGTTTTTTTGTTGTTGTTTCTTTCAGCACTTTGAAATGTTGTTCATCTTCCTCCTGGCCTATAGGGTTTCTGATGAGAAGTCTATTGCTAAGAAATTGGAGCTTCTTTATATGTTATTTGCTTCTTTTCTCTTGTTATTTCTAGAATCCTCTCTTTGTCCTTGGCCTTTGTGACTCTGATTAAGATATGCTATGTGGTAGTCTTACTTTGCTTGAACTGTTTGCTTTCCTCTGACCTTCCTGTACTTGGGTATTTATCTCTTTCTGAAGTTCTGGGAAGCTTTTTGCTATTATTACTTTAAATAAGCATTCTATCCCTTGCTCACCCTCAACTCCCTCTTCAACAGCCATAGTTCTTAAATTTTGTCTTTTGAGGTAATTTTTTATATTTTGTTGGCAATCTTCATTCCTTCTGCTTCTTTTTTAATTTTTTTCTCTTTTGCATATTTTCAAATAGCCTCTTTGAGATCACTGATTCTTTCCTCTGCTGGATCCATTCTGCTGTTGAGAGCCTCTAATAAATTTTTCAGTTAAGCAAATTCTCAGTCCCAAGATTTTTGTTTGACATTTTTCATTATTTGAATCTGTTTATTACATTTCTCTGATAAATTTGTCAATTAATTTTATGTGTTCTCTTGGAGATCACTGAGTTTTCTTAAAACTGCTATTTTGAATTCTTGTTCAGAGAGTTCACATATCACTATTTCATTAGAGTCAGTCACTGATTCCTTACTTTCTTTGTTTAGGAGATTGTGGTTCCCTGTTTTCTGTTGCTTCTTGTGCATGTATGCCTTTGTCTTTGCATTGAAAACATTAGTTATTTATTCCAGTCTTCTCTGTCTAGCTTGTTTTGGTTTTTACTGGATATTTTTGCTTAGAGATTTTTTGTAATTTAACTGTTGATTTCCTTTTTTTTTTTTTTTTTTCCTGCTAGGTTGCTGCCTCCTTTTTGCACAAGATGATGGGGCCAGCAGTCCCCAACCTTTTTGACACCAGGCACGGGTTTCGTGAAAGACAATTTTTCCACGGGTGTGTGTGTGGGGGGGATGTCCACGTTGGCTCCACCTCAGATCATCAGGGATTAGATTTTCATGGGGAGCACGCAAACTGGATCCCTTGCATGTGCAGTTTGTAGTGGGGTTTCGCAGTCCTGTGAGGATCTGATGTTGCTGATGATCTGAGTTGGGGCCGGGCTCAGGCGGTGATGGAGTGATGGAAAGCAGCTGGGGTGCAGGTAGGGTTTTGCTGACTCACCTGCCGCTCACCTCCTGCTGTGCGGCCAGGTTCCTTGTGGGCCATGTCCTCCCCCCCACCCCCCCGCTTGGGGACCACAGCCTTAAGCTCAAGTTTACCTCAATTCTAGTAAACAATCACAGTGCCGCCCATTCCCAAATGAGGCAGGTCGTAAAGGAGATATTCTGGTATTGTGGGAAGGCTGGCTAGGGGTTTGTGCCCAAGGGACCTGTAGAACAAACCTCCTGCAGCATGGTCCTGCTGAACAATCACTCTGATTTGGCATCTCCTTTGAATTACAGAGCAGAATTTCCAGAGCTGGGGACAGTAGTCCAGTCTCCACCTTTTGTCTATTGCTGTCCTCAGTACATTTCTCTGTCTAGGCGTTTTCAATGCTTCCTGTGCGTTGAGGCAGGGAAAGGTCTCCTGCCAGGGAATCCAAGGTGGTAGGGAAGCTGGTTGTCCATTTCCATCTCACTTTTTCCAGTGTAGGAACTGCTAGTCAAGGGTAAATTTTCTGTGGGCTTGGTGCTTGGCAGTTTGGGGGGAGAATTGTCATGGATATGGATGTCCATTTCTCTTACTATGTACTTGGAGATTGTTCATTTTTTCTGTGCCCCTGAGACATGCCTCATCCTTATATTTGAGTTCTGGTATATTGTTGGTAATAATCTTTGTTTTTGATTTTCTTTTTGAGTAGGAATGAAGCCAACTTGTTTCTATGCTGCTATTTTGGAACCAGAAGTCACCTCCATTTGATTTTGTAGATATTTAATATTTGCAGATATTTAATCAATATTTGTATTTCTGTTGTCAAAAGCAGTATAATTGATTTTTATATTCATTTTATATAGTCTATTTTGCTAAGCTCTTATTATAACAATTTACATTTTATTTTTGTTTTTTTATCTATATCCTTATATATCTATGGGTAATGAATGTATTATATTTTACTTTATAATCTGTATACATATTATTTTCTTCTTTTACGTTGACTACTCAATACAGATATGATTAATAGAATTAGTGATTTTTGTCTTGCCCCTGATTGAAAGGAAATATTTTCAAAATTTCACCATTAAGAAAATATTTGCTGTAGACGCCACTTATCTGACACCAACTGGGTATTCGATGATTCCATTCAATTCTGACACTAACTACTCAGTGTTATGTCAAGTCCCACAAGTTAACGAATAAGGTCCCCAGTAAGACTTCTCTTACTTCAGATTCCAGCTGCAAGTGGGGTCCCCAGGCTACCCATACTTTTGCCTGGCCAACTGCAAATGTGAGGCTTTTCACAACTCCCTCAGTTTCCCTTATTTGCTAGAATAGCTCAGGAAAGAACAATAGAAGAACTCAGGAAAGCACAATACTTATGATCACCATTTAATAGTGAGGGACACAAATGAAAACAGCCAAGCGAAGATATACACAGGACAACGTCTGGTAGAATCTCAGGAACAGGAGCACTTATCCTGCTGGAGTCAAGGTATGCCACCCTTCCAGTATGTCAGTATGTTCAACAACAGTAGAATCCCAGAGCTGCAGTGTCTAAGGTTCTTATCAGTGTTTCATCAGGTAGGTGTGATTGAATAAATTATTGGCTGCATGATTAAACTCAATTTACAGTCCCTCTACCATCCCTGATGCTGAGTGGCTGAAAATCCCAGCCTTGTAATAATGTGATTGGTTTTTCTGGCAACCAGAGCCCATCCTGAAGGTATCTAAGAAGGCTGTCATGATTTGGATTATTAGCATAACAAAGAATTCTTGTTACTCAAGAAACTCCAAGGATTATGAAGCTCTGTGCCAGGAGCCTGAAACAAAAACTATGGTATATTACACACACACACACACACACACACACACACACATAGTCATTATATATATGTATACACACACACACACAGACACAGATACACACAGATGATCTCCCACTTACTAGGGTTCAACTTTGTGATGGATTTACTGGATTATTAGATTCATTTTCAACTTAAGATATATAGACTTATAATTGGTTCACTGACATGTAATTTCACTGAAAGTCACTGAAAGTCAAGGGGCATTTGTATTATGCATGTATATATCTATATTTATAAAGTTTAAAACATAAAATTTACCATTTTAACCACCTTTAAGTTTACAGTTCAGTAGTGTTAACTACATTATCATTGTGGTGCAATCTCTGGATCTCTTTTGTCTTGCAAAACTGAAACACTACGTGCATTAACAAGAACTTATTGGGTCAAAGATCGTATCACTGGTTTCTCATGGGTAGGACAAAGAAAGTGAGTGGATTTCATGTGCAGAGAGTGAACTACTCATATTCTTTGTTTTCTAGCACAAAATGGCCATTGATCTATGAAAGGCCCACCACTTATTTTATTAATTAATTCATTCAATTTGTACTGATTCTTCAAGTTCCATTTTCCTCCCCATCTTCCATAGGTGCACCTTCTAAGTTGTTTGAAATGTATTTGGTTTTAACCTGTGTGTTTTACTTTTTAAATAAAACTCCACCTCCTTCAAATTCAAGTCTCTGTTCAAGTCACCTTCTCAGTGTGGCTTAACATGAGACCCTATTTAATTGTAAGAAGCCTCTTCCTAGTACTCCCACCCCCCCAGCTCATTGCTTGTTTATTTGATTATTGTTTATAATTTGTCTCTCCTCAGATATATTTTACTATTAATGAGAGCAGGGAGCTTTGTTTCATTGTTTTTTGTTTGTTTGTTTATTTGTTTTACTGACATATCAAGCACCTAGAACCATGCTTGGCACATCCTAGATGGTGAACATATTAATAATGTAAACTAAAATAAATGCACTGTTGCTTTCTTTTCACATATTTATATTTTATAGGAAAGCTTTCTATTTTAAACCTCTTTCTATTTGTTATTTTAGTCAGTATTGCCTTTTTAGCTAGATGACTGTTTTTGTGCACATTAGAACTCTGCATCTATCCTCTGCAAAGCATTCTATCACATATATCCACCATATATTTTACTGTTCTATGCTCCCTATAGACATAGGATTATATCCTTGACTCCCTCCTCTATGTGTCACATAGTTTTGTTTTTTACACTTTTTGTTTTGATATTTTCTTTTATCATCTTCTTAAAACTATTATGCTACCTTTTTAAAGAAAAGGTGCTAAATGGAAGGGACCTATTATTTCCCAGCTTTTCCATTCTTCAGCTAGGTTTTTCTTTTAGATATTTTGTTATTGACATGAACTCTGGAGAATTCCATTGCTAAACACCTTGACACCCCATGCTAAATTTAGAAAACACCATCAACCACACAACACTTAAATTAATTACAGATAGTAGTTAGGTCCACATATGTAGTCTTTCCTAATATATAGCCTTTCTTGGAGACAAGGAGTAGCTATTTCAAGATCAAAAGAATGTTTGTTTGATAGAGGTATTCTAAGCCTATTAGTTGAGTAGTGATGTTATTATTTTATTATTAAATGTATTCTATGTGAAGATGATTACCAGCACTAAAATTGGGAAGGGGTGCAGTTTAAAATTTTTCTGTTCCTTCTAATATACTGCTAGTGCATTTTTAACTTGAGACTTCTATAAGGTCACTTATGACTCTATATCCTTTCCCATTTAATAAACCACTATGCTTCATATACTATTTTAAAAATAGTTCTATAATACTTATTATTTTATCCCTCAGTTTTAAACTTAATTATATGTTATCATACCATTAAACAATTTTCAAATAACTATATTGTGATCAAAGAGCAATAACTAGGACTTATTATTTTTTCAACTCACTAGAGCTCCCAGCATGGTTCTGAACACTTAGTAGGCAATTAAAATGCTTATTTAATTTTCATGCATGATTATGAACTAAACTAAAGTATATTAAGAACATAGAGTTTAAAATCAGTTTTAGATTTGGATTATAACTCTTTTAGTTTAAGGATGTGAGCTTAGACAAGTTGCCCAGCTTAGTTTTATTTTTGTTATAAATTTATTTTTCTAAATAAGTGTGAATAACTTGCTGGGTCATTATAAAGATTAAATGTTATACACATGAATGTCTTAGCACAAGCCCTAGTATATAATAATAACTCAATAAGTTTTACCTCCTATTACTAATGTAAATTTTTTTCCTTCTTTTTGTTAAATTCTTCAAAGTATCTCATACCCTTCATTTTTTTTTTTCTTCTCAAGGACAATTCATTGTCTGTGGGTTAAAAAAAAATAGTGAATCACAAATATCACCAATATGATAATCACATATTATAAAACATAATTGAACATAACATTCCTTACTTTAGGCAACTCAACAGTATTTGAATCTACAATTATGATTGATACCCTAGGAAGGGGATGACTATGTAGCTTTAGAGTATTTAAATGAAAAAGAAACTGAGTAAAATATTAATAAGAAAGCTTAAGGTTGTTTACATGCATGTTTAGGTAGAGAAACTCATAAAATAAATAAAATGCATAATTGAAATTATTTATAGGGCAATATGTGAACTGTTTTATTCAACCTTTCTAAAATCTTCATTCCCCAACTTTACTATATGTGACACAAAAAATGGAAACTTTTGGCACCATTTATCAAAGAATATGTATAGTTGAAACATTTTCTTCAATGTTGAATATAAGGACTATATGCATTACTAGTCTTATTTGGAGACTTTTATTTCTATAATGAATGATTTTAATACATAGCAATATGCTACTTTTCTGTTGAAGTGAAACACAATTCCCCAGTGTACTTGTTCTGGTTCATTCACAGAGGAGGATGGTGAATATTTGTGTGCTTACATTTATAAGGTAAATTATATTCTTAGAGATATAATAGGCCTTACTTTTATGAGGTTTATGCAGTTTTTTTTTTCTCTAAGGAATTCAATGCATTTCACATTGGCTTTGGAAAAACAAAAAATAAGTATGCATTCTTGACCTACCATAGCACTCCAGAAATACTGCCTTATTTTCAACCATTTTTTTTTCCACCTCAGACTCTTATAGTGGGTTGCAAAATATCTAAGATGAGAGAGAGGCAGAGAGAAAAAGGAAAGCACTTAACACAAAGTTAATTCATTTGGCCAAAATCTTTAAGATTCAAAATCACCAAATAAATATCAAAACCTTACTTCAAGTCTAGTCTGACCTAGATAGTAGGTCACCGCTACCTCTAATAAGATAAAACATCAATGAGATTTTAACTATGTTTAAGTAAATTAAATTTTCAGAGGATCAATATTTCATATTTGAAGAAAAAACACTTTATTTCATGACTTAATTCTTTGGGCTCTTTCTTAATTTTTATGTACTGTCCTCATTAGGGTGGACATTTCAAGTTGGTATTCTGGCAGAAATGAATTTTATTAGAAAATTCATCTACACACTTCTTCTTTTTAACCAAGGGCAGGCCTTTGTAAAGTCTCCACAAAACTAACTGCTCCATGTGGTCATTGAATATATGACGTTTCTCACCATTGGAATGTCAGCCTGAAATATCAAGATAATCTAAATCAATCTTTTCCCTTTATTGATAAGGAAACAAAGATCAGAGAGATGAAATGATTTGCAAAGAGCTATCAAACATAGTGGTTAGGAGCAACCACCAGAGTTATATTACTATTTTAATCCCGAACTCTAATATTTATTCGCTGTGTAATCTGGTTCATGATGACTGACTTTTTAAGCTTCAGATTATGTGTGTATAACATGGAGCTAAAATAGTACTTAATAGTTTAATTTATACCAAAGATTATAGTAAGATTTAAGAGAGAGACTACATCAAGGAATTTTATTAGAAAGTTGAAGATTTGGAGGTTGTTAAAAAATCTCCATTTTCCTTTTAGAACCACTTTGTCTTATGGGCCAATTATGATTCCGTTTCTGTCTCCTACTTAACCCTTGCTCACTTGAAACTATGCTATGGGAAAATGTGAGAACTGCTATAGCATCATGGTTAGGCACTCAAGCTCTAGACCAGACTGTTGAGGACAGAATTTCTTTTCAGTTGTGTAGTGTTAGCCTTTGGACCTGTCTGTGATTCAGTTTCCTCATTTGTAACATAGGAGTAATCAAAAAGCTTGCATGATAGATTTAAGTAGATTAACATATGTAAAATTCTAATAACGGTGCCAGGCACACAGCAAATAGTATATGAATGCTAGCAATTAGTTGTTGACATACTAAAAAAAATGTGAATTGCTTTATTCAGCTCTTCTGACATCTCCATTTGCTAATTCTATATGTGATATAATAACTGGAACATTCATTTCAAAAAAAAAAGAACAACTCAAAAAGATACTTACGATTAGTCCTCTATTTTTGTTTTGACAAATACTCATCAATTTTAATTTTGAATTAATATATAAAAATGGTAATTTCCATTACTTTTTTCCTAATTCATTCTAATGAAATAATTCTTATATAGGTTTTGCTAAAATTTTCTGTTACTGAAGGTATTAATAGTACACATAATGTTCCCCATGAATTTATCAAGAATAAGTGATGACATAGTCAAATATGTAATCACTCTTGTGAAGGCGTAAGTAAACTGTCTTAAACACCTAGATTCTCAAAGTAAAGATTGTGACAATAATAAATGTGTTCACTTTCATCAAGGTACATTATGAAATCCTTCTATTTTAGGTCAAATCTTTTTCTGTTACCACTGAAGTAAATAATACATTTTTGTACATATCTGTCCAAATTCTGTACATTAATCTCATACAGATATAATTTCTATAAAACAAATTCTCCCCACATATTTCCTCACGAAGTGTTTGAGTTCACTTCTGCATGACAAGGAAGAAAACAAGATTTTTGTGTTGTGTCATGGTAAATGAATATATAGTCTTTCTATTCATTAGAGTGGACATAATAGAATAATTGTGTATTCATGGTGGTCAGTTTTCTATAAATATTGGAATCCAGTAATTGCTATAAAACTGCCTGTTATTTACTCATTTAGAAGACTTAAAGGAATATGAATATGTATGAACTACTTCTGTAAGTCAAAAACCATACTTTTTATTTTGTTTGTTTGCTCTTTGGGATGCTATAGGGATCTTTTGTACATTTTTTCCTACTTAATATCCAGTAGCCAATCTGAGAATAGAAAATGTACAGAAGTATTAAAGAAATAACCTTCCACTACCCATATTTTTTCAGGGCCCAGGTCACATTTTGCTGTATAGATTTCTAAAGATAAACGTGAGTTGTCTTCCCTCTCCAGTTGGTCCTCCAACTCACTTTGAAAAAGAGGATCTAATATTAAAAATGCAGAGTTCAGTATTGGGAACATTTCATGTAAAACAGGAGCCATCTGTTAGCCCTCAAATTTACCCAGGTTGCTATCTTCTCATCCTCTCACTTTGTTTGCTTAAAAGACTTGCTTTGATTTTGCAGGAGTTGAATTTTCATTTTAGAAATCTAAGAGAGAAATCTTCTTTTCTGAACTCACATCTCTAGTTAGCATCACATTAAATTTACAAAGCATTTCTAGAAATAAATTGCTATGGAACTCAGAAGTGCATAAGAGTAATACTATAATTATAGAAAGCTGAAGATGTAATATAGTTTACTCAATAATTTGCTAAAAATAAGGATGGAAATGCTCACAGTTAAAAAAAACAGTACTTGGCTCATTCAGCTAATCTACTTGTGTACATATTAACATTGAATCAATCCTCTAAATTCAAGATTTACATTAGATTTTTTTTTTTTCTGTTTGAATGCAGAATCATCTCCTTAGTGTTTCCTACAAATTCTCTGATAATTCACTACTACAAATCACCAGCAAAAAAGTTCACATAGTCCTCCTAAAATTAGAATTTCCAGTAATTTGGGAGTAGAAGGGGAGAACATGGCAATTATAATTAGTTTAGAAATAAATTACTAATAGAGAGATGTGACTACAGTGTTTCCTAATACAGTAAACTATTGCCTAGTTATCAAATGATCATTTAAAAATCAGAGAAAAGAGTGATCAGCATGAATGCAACAATGTTGGATATTCCATCTTGCCCCTTTATTGACTAGTCTTCTATGAATGTTGTCTGACTGAAGAGATAGTGAAAAAATTAACAGTATATTTCCTACATTCTTGATGGCTCTAGAAAGTATTATGTTTGGATTGGGACCTTTGGTGGAAAACACAACCAATTCTCATTTAGTGCATTGAGGATGTAAATAATAATAGTGATAACAGTGAGGAATCCTGATCATTCTCTTCTGGAAGACTGAGGTATTTATTAGCATGTTACCATTCATATGTAATTTTCTGTGTGGACAGAGTCTTCCTGTACAGTTCTAATTAATGCAACCAGTACTGACAAAACAGATAAATAAAATTTCATTAAGCTTGATATGATTACCTATATAATAGTCTCACAAACTTGCCCACTTATTGTTTGTTTGTTTATTTATTTATTTATTTATTTATTTATTTATTTATTTAATTTCAGGATATTATGGGGGTACAAACATTTTGGTTACATGTTATGACTTTGCCACACAAAAACCATGATTTGAGGCATGCCCTTTTCCCCCTACAACACTCACCATGTCCATTAGGTGTGAGTTTACCCACCCCCAGCCCCCCAACCCCCAAAGACTATTACTACTGTGTGAGCACCTTAGTGTGATCAGTTAGTGCCAATTTGATGGCGAGTACATGTGGTGCCCATTCTTCCATTCTTGTGATACCTCACTTCGGAGGATGGGCCCAAGCTCTATCTAGGGAAATATAACAGGTGCTAGATCAGCCTCGTTTTTTATAATTGAACAGTATTCCATTGTATACATATACCATATTTTATTAATCCACTCATGGATTGACGGGCACTTGGGTTGTTTCCACATCCTTGCAATAGTGAATTGTGCTTCCATAAACATTCAAGTGCAAATGTCTTTATTGTAGAATGACTTTTGGTCCTTTGGGTATATGCCTAATAATGCTATTGCTGGATCAAATGGTATTTCTATTTTTAGCTCTTTGAAGTATCTCCAAATTCTTTTCCATAGAGTTTGCACTAATTTGCAGTCCCACCAGCAGTGTAAGAATGTTCCTGTCTCTCCACATCCTGGCCAGCATTTGTTGCTTTGGGATTTTTTGATAAAGGCTAATCTCACTGAGTTTAGATGATATCTCATTGTGGTTTTGATTTGCATTTCCCTAATGATTAGAGATATTGGTAATCTTTAAAAATATTTTATATGTAAACAGTTTTATAATGGAGCACATTTTCTTTTCAATATTTATTAAAAACATTAAGTAATATTTTATATAAAATAAAATGCAGAAGAAAATGCATTATAAAAATACAGAGAAAACAGTTTTTTACTGTTGTCTTTGAATCAATTTCTATGAATTTGTTACCTTGGGAAGCAATATTGCTATAGGGCATTTGAGCTTTTCTTCAGGCACTGTATATAAGATTATTGTGAAGGACAAAAATTGATCATTTTATTTATAAAAGTCTGGAATAAAGTAACTTTGTTTAAATATAGAGAATGAACTCTGATTTAAAAAATAAACAACTAAAAAGGTAGCCTCTTTGGGGCTTCTGGGACCTCAGTATCATCAGAATCCATTAATGCAAATTAATGGGAAAATCTGGATTCTGATACAATTTCTGACACCAGTTCTGACCAAGAATAAATCACTTCAGCATAAATTTTCTTATCTGTAAATACTTAAAAGTTCAATTTCTCTTTTTTCACCCAGTCAGCAACCAGAACTGAAAATAACAGTGTAATAAGTATCGTACAGTCTAAAATAAAAATTGTTTTATTTTTTTAAAATGATCATATACAGTAGTTAACTATAAAAGTAACAGATGAGAAAAAAGTAATTAAGATAAAAGATTAAAAATGATGACAAATGCACATTATATATGTTAAAAAGCCAAGCCAAGAACTTGTTTTATAATATTTAAGTGAATACAATATTTAACACAGCCACTCTGGGTAAATGCTTATATTTGTCTACTTCCTCAAAGCAAATTATCTCTCTCAAGCATATACATATATGTAAAAGAAAAGTCAATGACCATAGATTTACCTTATGTAACAAGTGAATTATAATATTAAATTGCCATTTGTTCATCTGGTAACTGTTTATTGAGGGCCTACCATTGATAGATACTGTGTTTTGTGCTTATAAATGGAGCACTATAGAAAGAATGATTCATAGAGAAAACTAGATTTGGTACAACTTAAAGATTACACAATTTGGGAAACCCTCTCTAAGAAAATGAATACAAAATTAATTTTTAAAAAAGTAAACATTTATTTAGCATGAGAGATTATAAGTTATAAAGGTAAAAATCTGACCATTAGCACAAACATCACATTACAAAATTTAAAAATTAACATTTTATATCGGCTGTTTATAACATGATTCCCATATATTTTTGACTAAATGCAATTTGAGTGCCTCTTCATATAACAAAAATTTTATAACTTTTTTTCTATAGGAATAATAGAAACATAATTTACATTTTCTCCTAACAGGGATAATTAATTGTTTTTATTGACTTTTAAAAAGTTTATTGCAGTATCACAAATTGTTATTGACAATGCCACATAAGTATTTTGGGTGTTAGGAAATATAAGAAAACCTTACATATTTAAGATGTAAAATTTGAAAGAATTTTCCACAGTCTAGCCTCTGATTTTTTCGTCTTTCAGACCTTGTTTCTTCTCCAATACCCACGTACTTCAGATGCCAGATTCTGTAGGATGTGTTTATTGAAGAATATATCATCTAACTTTGTACTTTCCAGTCACAATGGCACTGCACTCTGTAGGGGGTATTATGGGAAGCCACTTTTCCGCAGGGACAGTTAGGAATAAGTTAACTATCTTGGAAGTGACAGCAAACCATATAAATAAATTCCATTAAACCAAACCTAAATGTTTCCTCAATACAACTTTGCCTTAGCTGCACTTGGAACATGCCCTTGGTCATTGCAGTGCTGTCCCGTATAGTTATAAGAATGAAAGATGGGAAGTCAGAGTGAAAAGAGGCAGTGGTGTTAAGTGATTATGGTTAAAATATCTTACTTGTTCAAATTTCACAAAATCATATGACCATATAAACACACCACTATGGTTCTTTCCAAGAACTGCTGAGACCCATACAGGTAAGAGCCTTGAAGCTGGAGTTTATTAGCTTCATGGTAAATTCATCTTTACATACAAGGTCTTGTTTTCTTGGAATTTTCAGCCCAGCAGAATATATACTAAATCATTTTATGAACCATTACTTATCACTGTTATAAGTGCTATGAAGAAGTATAGGATGACATGGGATCATACAGTAAGAGGACCAGATCTGGTCCTGTAGGTCAGATTCAATTTTTCTAAGTACTTAAGCTGAAACCTGAATGAGAATCTCATTTTATTAACCAACTGGTAGTGGTGAGAGAAGCGGAGAGGATTCCAAGCATAAGAAAGAAAATGTACAAAGACTTTGATACAGGGAAATAATTTGATGAGTTGAGGAATTGAAAGAAAATCTAGTATGGCTGGAACTCAGAAAATAAGGATAAAAGGATCATCTGTAATGAGGTTATAGAGAAAAGAGGAGGGGCAGGTCTTACAGAGTCGGAGTCAGCAGCATTAAAGACTTTGGGCTCTATTCTAAAGGAAATGGGAAGCCATTAAAAGTTGATATTATAAAATTCGCAAGATTTGCATCAAAACCCCTCTGAATACAGTGTGGAAAAATGGATTGGAGTGGAGAGACGCAAACTGATGCAGGGTTTCCACTATGAATGAAGCTAGTGCCCTCATTAGGAAGGTGAATAGTTGTAGTGGAAGAAATAATCTTGTTTTTTGTTTATTCATTCTCACCAGCTATACTGAATTTATACTATACTTCTATTATTTTTCCTTTTACAAGTTTGATACACATTGACTTCTAATTGATAGAAACCTAGTAAAAGTTATTAAAATGTTTGATGTTTGTACTTTTAAAAGATTAAAGTATTATTATTAAATTTTGGCTTGAAATTTGGAGTCAAGCTTCCCATTGTCTAATTTCATGAAAAGATCTAGGATTTAAGATGTAGGTAACAAATAAAGCACTCTTCACTCTTCCAGGCATGTCCTGGGAGGACAGAGTATAAACATTGGCTGTTTGCCGTTGTAGACCAGAATGAGTTTAGTTTTTAATTGGATTAGTCAAAATTTGTGTAATACATGATTGCTAAATCTTTGGCACCTACATGGTTGGAAAAGTGTTGTGTCAAGAAATGTGATAAAAGTATACATGTTAGTGGCTATAATTAATTCTTTTTCCTCATGCTAAATTCATCTATTTCTATTTTCCTTCTTTCTTGTTTTACCTGCTTATTGTAGTGATATTTTCATGATAATTGATTTTCTCTGCATGTAGTATTAAAAGAGAGGTATTCCCTTTCAACTCAGGTTTCAAAAATACATTTCCTGGAAATAAATTGATCTATCTTTGAAAAAATTGGGGGGCTCATAAATGTCACTTATTACTTGTTTCTATTTATATTATCTCTCTGCCCAAAGCTCTAAAAGGCAAGTTTGTAAGTGGCATTAAAGAACGTACATTTTTCCCGGAATTCTTACAGTTTCTAATTCAATAACAGTGCCAAAAATGAGAGAGATGTCCAAGAGTCCTTGTTCATGTGTGACCCCACTGATGTTGACAAAAAGTTCTTTTCAAGAAGGTCCTAATAAGCATTCAACCTTGTGGGTAATTAGAGTGTCCAAGGATGGAGTAGTGCTTGGCCACCTGGTGATGTGCACAGGGTTTAATTTTGTTTGCCTCATGGAGACTTGCACTATCCCTGCATCCTTGCCTCAACATTATATTTTATTCTCTTCTGACAAGAGCTATGTCAAAAAATGGCATGAAATTCAAGAACTGGTTCCACCTTCTAAATTGCAAAAGGTTGTGGTTGATATACAGGTATCCAGAACATGACAGATCAAACCCCTTACTAAGATCCTTATGTTTGTTGTTTGGGCTATAATATATATGATGACAATATTAAAAGTGGTAATATTGATTGAAAATGATAATACATGATTAAATTGAAATGATTAAATTGAAAAATGATAATACATGATTATAATATAATAATTAGAATAATAGTACCTGTTAAGCAATTTACACACATTATCTCATCAAAACTTCTGAAACAGATACAACTATTATCCCCATTTTAAGGAGGAAATTAAAGTTTTGAAAAACAATATAAGACTTAATATTAAGTCACTTTAAAAGATGCTAAGGGAAATTACATTACATGACAAGCAACAACATTGCTAAGAATATCCTCTTCTATCTATCTCTCTGAAGTCCCACTCATCCCAGAAGTTGACATGCAAGAATATTTCTTACTCTCACTCATCCTATATATATTCATTTTAATGGCAGTTCTATAATATGTAGATCATATTTTACTTTCTTTTTTAAGTTATCTTTTTAAAAAACCATATATCTCTTTTTAATCTTATAATTATCAAGTCTCAAAAGCCAATTGTTGTTTCTCCTTTTTGGCTAATGTGAATAATGTTGCTATGAACATTCGTGCACAAGGTTTTGAGTGGACATATGTTTTTAATTATTTGGGGCATATACATAGGAGTGGATCTGCTGGGTCACGTAAAAACTTTTTATTTCACTTTTTGAGGAACTGCCAAACTCTTCCAGAGCAGCTACACCATTTACATTGCCACCATCAATGTATGACAGGTTTTTCTGTCACAAAGGATTTGTGCACATCTTTGCCGATACATGTTATTGTCTGTCTTTTTGGTTATGTCCATTAACTAACTGATAAATGCATAAACCAAATGTGGTATATCTATACGATGGAAAATATTCAGCCATAAAAAAAATTAAATTCTGAAACATGCTACATATGGATGATTCTGGAAACAGTAAAAGCAATAAATAAATAAATAAATAAGCCAGAAATATTTTTTTCATTCATGTTCTGAAATACTTGTTTGGCTTCTTTACGTTGTTTTTAACCTTTCTTTTCAACCCCATTCATCTCATTCGTCATCTATATGCTGAATTCTATTTCTTACATTTCAACATTTTCCTTTTAGTTGGGATCCATTGCTATTGTGATCCTTTTGGGGGTGTCAAAATAGTTTCTTTTTCACATTTCCAGAGTTCTTTTGCTGGTTTCTCCCCATCTGAAACTTCTTTCAGCTCAGGGAAGATAGGTTCACATTGCACCTGTTCTACGTTTGCCTCATACGTTCGCCTAGCAGTGCACCCGTTCTTTGCCTGGAACTCTCCTGTTCAGTGAGAAGAAGGAGAGATCCCTCAATGGCACTTTTGTGTCCTATTCTGGAAGATTGGCCCAGCAGGAGAGGGTGGATGCACTGAGAGCCTATAATATAGCTGTTCTGTGCCTGTTCCCCTGTGATTGCCACAAGTGAGTGCTGAAGGATCTTCATGCAAAGGGGTGGGTTATTCCCCAGGGTGTTGTTGGATGCTTGTGTGGGTGGTGGGATTGGGTAAGTCCTTTCCATGGAAGTTGGCGTTTTGGAAGATTCCTCTGCCCAGGATTGACAGCTGGGCATGACATTCCCCATGATGTTAGGATTGACAGCTGGGTGAAGCTATCTAGGCAGTTGTAGTGGGTGCCAGAGCATTCACTCCACCCACGTCCAGGTGCAATGGCACCATGTGACTAGTTGGCCCATGGCAGAGAATTGGACTGTGGAGGTGGTTTCTGCCAGCCTGCATGAGAGCTGCAGGAGCAGGGCTGCAGGGCTAGGCTACCTGGCTGCTGGGGCTCTCTGCCTATGCAGGTCTCACTGAAGCAGTTGCCATGGGGCTTCTCTGGTGGTGTCTGCTGTGCCTCCTCTGTTCAAATTCCCTATAGGAAGGGCACTGGGCTCCCAGTCACAGGGCACTTGAGAGCATCTGCTCTCCGTATTCCCTCTATGGCTCAGCAGGGGTGACACAGAGTTGGTTGCAGCAAACCCAACCCTGTGTAGAGCAGGTGCTCTGGACCCTAGAGTTCAGAATGGCATCAGTTGCAGCGATCTGGGAACAGAAGCCCATGGGGCCCTGCTGTGCCTGCTTTCCATTTCAATGTCACTGCACAGTCTCCAAGCAGCTCCTAGATCAGTCTGGAAGTCTGCAGTGGTGGTGGGGGTCCCCTCACAACTCAAGTCTTCAGTATCCATGGGGCAAGCATGCAGTCTCTGGATTGTTTCCTCCTATCTTTCCCCACATGTGGATGCCTTCCCCAGGTACCTTCCAGTCTTGCTGAGTGGATCACCCTGACTCCCTCTCCTTCACTCTGAGTGTCCCCTTTCACTTCCCTGATGTCTTACAATGTTCTCTCCAAGAGTGCCCATCCATAGGTGGGCATCTCCTTGCAACTTTTGATCCTCTCTTTGAGAGCAGCATTTGCAGGCTGCTTGTAGTGTGCCATCTTGGCCCCCACCTAGAAATGTGCTTTTTAATTTCTAAATGTGTGGTTTTATTTTTAAGTTATCATATGATTTATTTCTAATTTAGTTCTATTCTTGCCAGA
The DNA here is from genome assembly GCA_963574885.1 of Lepilemur ruficaudatus. Lineage (NCBI taxonomy): Eukaryota > Metazoa > Chordata > Mammalia > Primates > Lepilemuridae > Lepilemur > Lepilemur ruficaudatus. The sequence goes on along the minus strand of CAUYRT010015464.1, from coordinate 10,079 downwards.
GAACGTTTACTCTATGATTTTAATTTTTTAAATTTATTAAGATTATTTTATGGCCCAAAACATGATCTGTATTGATTATTTTCTTTGCACTTGAAAAGGCCATGTATTCTAATATTTGCTAGTGAAGTGTTCTATAAATGACCATTGGGTCCAGTGGCTTGATAGCATTGATCAAATCTTCTGTATCTCTCCTAATTTTTGTTTAATTACTCTGCCAATTTTTAAGATATTCCTGTTAAAATCTACAAATATGGTTTTGGAATTGTCTCTTTCTTTACTTTTATCAATTTTTGATTTATATGTTTTGAATTTCTAGTATTTATAAAATACACATTTATATTATGTCTTCTTGGAGAATTGCATATTTGTCAAGATAAAATCTGCTTATAGATCTCTGGTAATACTATTTTGCTTGAAGCAATGAATATATTCATGTAGCAGTGCAATATGGTAAGCCCTTTCTTGTGCTTACCATCTGTATTTTTTTTTTTTCTGTCTAGGAAGGCCCAATTTATTTGTGTATTCATATAAATAAAATTTCTCTTGTATTCAGCTTGTGCTTAAGCCTTGCGTTTTTATCTCTTGTGAAAACCTTTGAACCTTAGAATTGCAATGTTTGTTCCATTACTATATGTCATTTTTATATAGTTTAAATTATGTCTACTGTTTGGTAATATTTTTTAAATTTTGTTTTGTTTCTTCTGTTTTTCCTTGTTTCTTTGTTTGGCTTTACCTGCATTGTTTTAAATCAATTTTTTTTTTTAGAATTTTATTTTGATATTTTATCTTTGCCTTTATTTTTTAGATATGCTCTAAAGATTACAGTATGTTTTCTTAATATTTTATTGTTAATATAACATTAATATATTACCAGTATTTAAAATATAGAAAAGTTTCAAACACACAGAAAAGTTTACTCAATTTTTCTAATATTTATGCTATAATTTTATATGCATCACCTCTATAGACATTATAAGCTATTAATATAATATTAAGTTTGTTATTTCAAGTCACATTTATTTTTTAAAAACTTTAGATAAGAAATAGTGTTTAAAAAATATTATCCATGCATCTATCATTTCTGATGTTCTTTATCCTGTTCTGATACTCCAGTATTTCATCTGATGTCATTTCTCTTAAATCTGAAAAACTTTATAGCTCTTTTTACAACGCAAGTCTACTGGGGGCAAATAATATTAGCTTTATTTTCTCAGAAGATGTTTTTGTTTTGACTTTATTTTTGCGGAATATATTTTCTGTATATATGATTCTTAACTGACAGTTCTTTTCTTTCAATATTTTTAGATGTTATTTCACTATCTTCTGTCTGACGTAATATCTAATGAGATGTCAACTACATTTAATTCATTGTTCTCTTTTATGTAATGTTTCATTTTTTTCTCATTGATTTCAAGATTTTCTCTGTTTTGATTTTTCAGTGGTTTGATTGTGATTGGTCTAGATAGTGTTTCCTTTATATCTTTCTGTTTGAGGTTGTCTGATCTTTTCTACATCTGTAAATTTATGTATCTTATCCTACTGGGGAAATATTCAGCCAATATTTCTTCAAATATATTTTATACTTCATTTTCTCTTTGTTCTTTTTCTGGAACTCCAAATATTAAACATTTTGGTATTCTCCCATATTTTTCTGAGACTGTTTAGTTTTTCTATCATGTTACTCCTTTTTTAAAAATTAGATAATTTATTTCTATTAATCAATGATTAGGTTCATAAACTCTTACTTCTTTAAATGCCACTCTGCTATTAATCTCATCTAGTACATTAAAAAATAGATATTGCATGTTTAAATTTCCTATTTTTGTTTTTCTACTTTTTCATTTCTAATTCTAGATTGGGTGTTTCTGTCCCTTCATTCATTGTAAACATTTTCATTCAGCATAATTTTAAAAAACCGACTTACAATTTTTGTCTATTACTTCCAACATCTCTGCCTTTTGAGGATAGTCTCTACTGATTTGTCTTTTCTCTTGATGATTTGTCACATATTTCTATTTCCTATGTGCTTTGTAATTTCAGATTATATGCTGGACAGTGTGAATAATTAACTACACAGATTCCAAATTTTTTATGCTTCTCTTAATTCCTCTTAAGAATGCAGATTTTAAAAAAAACAATTAGTATAGCTGAACTCAGTCTTCAAACTGTTTCCACTAAGATGAACAGCAGATGAAATATCTGTTCAGTTCTTTAGTCTTCATTAAACTTCTTGGAATATGTCCTATTCCTATGTGGTTATTTGGACAGTCAGTGATTAGGGCAGAGATTATTTGCATTACTTGAGGCTCCTCAACTGTGGCACTCTCCTTGGATTTTCTAACTTTTCAAGTGCTATGATTTTCCCAAATTCTCCCTTCCATTTCTTGAAGTCTGTAAGACTGCAGCTTTTATGTCTCCACATTAAGCACAACACACAGTGAAAACAGGAGGCAACTTTCAGGGTACAAGCTGAGCAAAATATGAACTCAAACATGACCATTTATTTCTTCTTAGTGTCAATTCCTCTCCAGTATCTACCTGCTTTTGTTCATTCGTCAATACTTTAAGTTAAGTTTTTACATATTGTCCAGAGGTTATAGCTGTTATTTGTGTTAGAATATTTACTATAACTGCTGCTCATAATTCCTCATTGTGCTTGTTAAATTTGTCTTTCTTATTATTTATTTAATTTTCTATAGAATTTTATGCTTTGTAATACTATATAAGCAATATAAAACTATGTTAAAGAAATAAAAGTTCCACTAAGATATACATCCACACATATGAAATCACACGTATATATACACAGATGTGCACATCCAACTTCACTAATAGATTAACTGCTATTAATATGTTTGGATGTATAGTTCTAGACTTATATCTATGCCCAAATATCCCTTCACAAAATAATATATTTATACACATGCCTGTGTGTATAGCTGAGATTATATTCAATCTTATTCTGACATTTTCTTGTTTTATTATCTTTCAACTATAGCATAGTCTTCATTATCATTTTCACCGTATCATTATTACCACTATCAATAGTGTTACTGCTGTCAATAGTGTTTCATAGGGTGGATATATCACATTTATTCAAATATTCACTTATGCAGCATTAATGAAAGTAAATTTTGTCAAAACTTTATATTGGTGAGATAGTGCATATTCAGAGAACATTAAGATATACAATTAGGAAGATGAGGCCAGATCATTAAGAGCTATGAATTCTATAGTAGAGACTTTGTAAATTATGTTTAAGCAGTAAAATCCACCACAATTTCTAAATGGATGAATGACTTAATTTCAATGACTTGATTAGCTGTTTGAGTGTGAATTATTAGTTGCAGAGTGAGATGGCAGGAAGACCAATGATCAAGCCATTGCAAATGTCTGGAAGGAAAATAATGTTTACTTGAATCAGGCAGTAGAAAGTTCTAAAAAGGGTATTACAGGAGGTAATCTATATAAAGAAGTAAGTTAATTTAAAAAATTAACATCTTGTTAAAACACAAATAACATGTGAAAATGCCAAATGAAGTCTAGAAATAAAGCAATATTAAAGATGAATCAGAGTATGGCAATTGTTCTTTAAGTAGCTAGGTAATTGAGGTCCATCTGTTTTCTTCTGGCTTCTGTGGAGATGTGTGTTCAGCTATGATTCTATCAATCTTTTATTTGCATCTTTGTCAGAAGCATTTCATGTTTACTTATAAATATTACAATCCTTTGTTCAGGAAAATAGCGTGGCAGGAAGTTCTCAGACATACAGACTACTATTCCAATGCAGAGATGAAAGTTATCTAAATTGCCCAGGAGTTTCATAAATCACAAATGTAGAAGTTTCATAAATCACAAATGTAGTTAAATATCAATCAGCAGATTGTTTAAATTATGTCATTTCCTGTGTTGAATAAATTATTTAGGTGTATCAATAATATAATTACAAGGGCCAACAAGAATGGGACTTGTATCTTACATTTGTGTACATTTGACAGACTGATAATGATCTTTTCAATAATGCTTGAGTCTATAGTGGTTATATAGAGAAAACATTGACTGTTTTAAATGTATTCCTCTCTGATAATGACATATAATATTTCTGTAATGTAAAGCGTGTTTTATATTCTTTTTGATTAAAAGGAACTAATTTTAAATGTATGATTATTGCAGAAAATTACAAATTGAAGCCCATTGAAGGCTTCAATACAGAAGATTTTTAAACTGAAGATTTTCTCATCTTTGTTAACTTTTTCTATTTAATTTTCACAAGTACAACCTTTATTTTTGGTACAGTTGGAGCTGCCACTGCTGACTGGAAAAATATCTGTTTAGGTATTTCTTCTTTCATAATATATCTCTACTTCCATTTCTGTATTTGTATTAAATCTTGTTGGGTTTTTTTTTTTTTTAATGTGATTGAACTGAAAGTTCAAACAGGTGACTTACTATCAAGGAATAGGTTACTGGTTTATTAATATTTTAACATTTTCCTTAGGCAAACATTAAAGCAACTGCCATTAAGTAAAGGATTTAGAAATAAACTGCTCCTGCATATAAGAAATATAATTATTGTCTAGGACAATAGCATTATTTTAAAAGCTTTTTAGCCAAAGTTTTTATTACTTATCTTATTAAAACTTCTTTGAAACATGAATCATAGATGATCAAGCTGTCTTTAAGACTGATATATTTCATTTAAAATTAAAATATTTTGTATATTCTCATTAAGAAGTCATATCAATATAAAGAATATTCTTTGTGATAATTTTGTAGACTGAAGAAAAGTTGCACTTTTGAAACATTAAATGAAAATTAAAATAATAAGATCGTTCCAAAATGAGGCAATGTCTGTCATGAACATTGTCCTTATAGTTGATTTGATTATTTAACATATTTATATCAAAGAGTTGAAAATTATGTGTGCATTCCTGATATTAACCACATAAGCTGTGTACATAGAACCTTTACCTAGCATAGAAATAATAAATCAGTTAAATGCATTTATTTTGTTAAAGTGTATTAGTTATGTCTCTGATAATTTTCTTTGTTTAATGCCATACACAAAAGTAATTTTCTCTTAGGGAGAAATGATTACTTTAGTTTTATTCTGTATACCTTGGCAGTCTCTGCTATTTTGATAGAAAAAGGTATTTAAAAAAGTCCAGAGAAGTGATTGAAGACAGTTGATCAACTACCAGTGGAGAATGGGGTGGCAGCCCTTAAATGCTACTTCCAGAAGCAACTTATCCTCTTTTACTTCTAGTTTTATCCTCATATTATTTGTGTGAATTTGGCCAGGTTATTGACACTCTTTATACTTCTCCTTTCTTATCTGCAAAATGGGGTAATTAATATATGCATAGTTATGAAGATTCGATGAGATAATATCTGTATAGCACTTAGCCTTATGAATACCATGTTATTACATAAGGGATAATGAAGAGACATTGGCTAAGATAGCTACTTATTCTATCTTATCTTATATCTCAAAGATACTTTCTAAATCCATTGAAAAATCCCAAGGGCATAAATAAAGATAATTTTAAAGATAGGGAGCTTTTATTTTTTATTCCCTCAAATATACTATAAATTCCTTGTATTTGTAAGACTGATATCTTTTATAGGTCAATTGTATGAAATGTTTGAGACTAGTCAATATTAAATTGATTTTTCTTTGCTTCCTGATTATCACTTAATTTTTTGTTGAAATATCTTCAACCAGAGCATAGCTAATTTCTACAGTAAAAGTCTGCTGGTATAATTAACAAATATTAATTGAACACATATTTGTTTGACAACTACTCCATACTCAATAGAGTGCTAGTCAACAAGACAGCTACAATGAAATTTCAGGCAAAGTCCAGCAGAAGATCATTGCAGCTTGATTCCTCCAGGAAACTCTGAAATTACTTATTATGCCTAAAAGTTGTACCAAACTGAGTTAAAGGATCTGGGCTTTTATAGGTTCCTAGGCCACAACCATTGACTAAGGAGTTCCCTTAGAGGAAAGAAATCCTTGAGAAGAACTAACACTGCACTGGGGTGTAAAGTGGCTCCAATAGCTTGAGGGCTGGCCACTAAAGAAAAGTCACAGATGACGTTCCTTTCTTGCAAATCTACATTAAAGTGGCAAAAAGGGGCATCAGGAAGCTGTAAAAAGGATATGAGATGATCTGAATGAAGCACCAGACATTTCTACTACACATTTCCAGCATACAAGTTATGATGATTAAATAAAACCGTTCACATAAAAGATTTAGCAGACCTCCTGGCACAGTCAGAACTGATTATTAGCCCGTTATTATAGCATAAGGATACGTCCTGGGCCTTCTGGAACTTACAAGTGGGTGCCAAACCTAGTTTTAGTGGGGGTAAGAGTGGTCAGTGGTGAAAAGATGTCAGGAAAGTCTCTCTAGAGGAGTCATCATGTGTACTGTATCTCAAAGCATGATTAAGAAAGACATGGAGAGGAGAATGGACAATGAAGAGTGTGAAAGGCAGTGAAAGCAGCAGGTGTAAAAGTCAGAGATGATGAAAAGTCATTAGGGGAACGCAGATATTTTTGTGCAACCTGAGCAGAGCACTTAGAGAAATACACTTGGAACATCAATGGACCATGAAAGAAAGTATTACTTTGGCATCCATTAATTTATTTACTCATTTACTTAACCAATGTTTACTGAGAGTTTCTTCCATACCAGACACTTTTCCAGAAAGTGAACAAAATATATATCAATGAATAGCAGCAACAACAAAGTGGCTTATAATAACGAAAACAGCAGAGAACAAACAAGGAACAAAATACACAAGTAAAATATATAGTAGTTTAGATAGTGACAAATGTTTCCAAATTAAAAAAAAAAAAGTACTGCAAAGAAAGGAAGTTAGAGAATGGCAGGGGTGGGGACTAGGACGTTTGTAGTTTTAAAGAGAGTGGTAAGAGTTGGTCTCATCAGGCAAGTAACATCTGAGTAAAGGCTTGAAGGCACTTTACTGATCAGTTGATAGTGCTGACCTGTTAGAGGAAGAACCAGGAGGCTAATGTTGCTGAAAAGAACAAGTATGTAAGCAAATAGTAATAAATTATATCAAAAAGGTAACAAGAATCAAGATCTTTAGGGCCTTGTAGGCCATTGAAACATTTTGTCTCTTGCTCTGAGTAAAATGGAGAGAGATGAGATGATCCAACTGCTGTTTTTAAAAGATGAACCTGGGCAGGGTGCAGTGGCTCACTCCTGTAATCCTAGCACTGTGGGAGGCCGAGGCGGGAGGATAGTTTGAGCTCAGGAATTTGAGACTAGCCTGAGCAAGAGTGAGACCCCATCTCTACTTTAAAAAAAAAATAGAAAGAAATTAGCTGAACAACTAAAAATATATAGAAAAAAATTAGCTGGGCATGGTGGCACATGCCTGTAGTCCCAGCTACTCAGGAGGCTGAGGCAGGATTGCTTGGGCCCAGGAGTTTGAGGTTGCTGTGAGCTGGGCTGACACCATGGCACTCTGGCCCTGGCAAAAGAGTGAGAATCTGTCTAAAAAAAAAAAAAAAAAAAAAAAAAGAGAGAGAAAAAAAATGACCCTGGTAACCATATTGAGAACTGATGAGCAAAGGGAGGTAGTATGAGCAATCAAACTAATTAGGAGCCCATTGTAATAATCAAGGTGAGAAATTATGGTGGCTTGGAAATAGGTGATAAGAAGTGGTGGATTCTGAATATACTTTGAAGGCGCAGCCAAGAAGATTTCTTAATGAATTGGACTTAGTGTATGAGAGAGAAGAGTCAAGACTGACTCAGAGTTTTTAGCTTTGAGCAACTGGAATAATGGGGTTGCCAATAATTAAAGTATGAAAGCTATGAGCATTGCAAGTTGGGATTGGGGTCTATTCAATTTGAGAAAAAGAAATAAAAGATATTTAAATTAGAAAGGAAGAAGTTAAATTGTCTCTGTTTGCAGATGGCATAATCTTATATGTAGAAAACCCTAGTACCTCTACCCCCAAACTGTTACAACCATAAGTAAATTCAGTAAAGTTGTAGGATGCAAAATCAAAATACAATCTATATACCAACAATCAACTCGCTGAAAGGAACTTAAGAAAACAGTCCCACTTACAACAGCATTAAAATGATTAAAATCCATAGGAATAAATTTTATCAGGGAGGTAAAAGATCTGTACAGTGAAAACTGTAAGACATTGATGAAAGAAATTGTTGGAGACACAAATAAATGGTAAGATATCCCATGTTAATGGATTGGAATAATTGATATTGTTAAAATGTTCATACTACTAAAAACAATCTATAGATTTAATGTAATCCCTGTCAAAATTCCAATGACATTTTTTCACAGAAATAAAAAAAAAATTCTAAAATTCATATGAAAACACAAATAGTCAAAGCAATCTTGAGGAAGAAGAACAAAGCTAGATAGATCATTTGTAATTGAGATATTCTATCAGGCACTCAAGTGACAATTTCAAGTATGTAGTAGGATATATATTTTGATTTTTAGAACCAAGTCTAAGTTGAAGATATAAATTTGGAAGTTCTTGACCTTCAGATAGTATTCATAAAGTTAAATGAAATTACCAAGAGAGTTAGTCTAGTTAGAGAAGAGAGGACAAGAGTGGTTTTAGGCAAGGATATAACAAATCAGATGGTTATTTTAGAATGTTCTGTCTGTTGGCACAGAGGGAGTGGTTAGAGTGGACCTTTCCCCAGTCTTGCTTTTTAAATCTTTAGCATGTAAACTGGAAAACAGACATAGGTAAACTTTTTCCTGAGACCATTTGGCAAATTTTCTGAAAATACTGCTTAAGAATTGTATTTCTAATCACAATCTATATTAATTATCTATTGCTGCATAACAAATTATCCTGAAATGTTAGTGGCTTAAAACAACAGACATTTATTATCTCAAGAGTGTCAGGCTTAGCTAAGTCCTCTGCTTCAGGGAATCTCACAGGGCTACAATCATGGTTTCAGCCAAGGTTCTTGCTGGAAGGCTCAAATGAGCAAGATCTTCCAATCTCCTCTACATGGTTGTCGGCAGGATTCAGTTCCTTGAAGGTGATTGGAATGAGGGTCTTATATCTTCTCTGGGGGTTGGCCAGAGGTCATTCTCATTTCCTTATCATTCAGGCTTCTCCAGCTTATTTTATCAGAGCAAGCATGTGACAAGAAGGAGAGAGGGAGCAGAGCGGGGAGAGAGGGAGAGACAGACAGAAGTCACAGCATTTTATATCTAATCTAGGAAGTGTTATCCCATTACTTTTGATATATTCTATTCATTAGAAGCAAGTCAATAGGCCCAGCCCACACTCAAGGGAGGGGATTGCAAACAGCATGAATACCAGCGAGTGGGATCACTGGAGCCATGTCATAAGCTGCCTACCACACAACCCATATTATGAAATAGTTAGAGTGTTACAATTATCTGTTACATGTACTAACAAGTTTAAATTCCTTCATTGATCTCCTTTATATTCCCCTAGAAAGTTCATCTTTCCTTTCCATAAACCATTCACTTGCTTCTTGACACTGCAATAAAGAGTCTCATAATCTCTGTATGCTTCTTAGCAATCTACTACTAGGTGTTGGTTAATACAGGATTTCAAAGCTCTTACGATGCATGCCAAAACTTCTTACCCGGAACAGCCAATTCTTTAAAGTGGTATGAAGAGCATCCATGTGTAATCATTAGAAAAAAATGACTAACCATTCAGGGCTTTTGCCACCTTTGAAATAAATGGCCATATGTATACAAACTCAAGAAATGACGGTGATCTAGCACCTCTTGTATTTTCCTGGACAGAGCTTGAGCCCATCCTCCAAAGTGAGGTATCACAAGAACGGAAGAATAGGCTCCACATGTACTCGCCATCAAATTGGCACGAACTGATCAACACTATGGTGCTCACACGGCAATAATATTCTCCAGGGATTAGGGGGTTGGAGGTAGGTAAACTCACAACTAATGGACACAGTGAGTGTTGTAAGGGGGAAAAGGCACACCACAAATCTTGGTTTGGGAGTGGGAAAGTCATAACATGTAACCAAAATGGTTGTACCCCCATA
>CAUYRT010015463.1:0-58674 GCA_963574885.1 Lepilemur ruficaudatus | reverse complement strand
CAATTAATTTCTTTCTATTTATAGTAGAGACGGGGTCTCACTCTTGCTCAGGCTGGTCTTGAACTCCTGACCTTGAGCTATCCACCCGCCTTGGCCTCCCAGAGTGCTAGGATTACAGGCGTGAGCCACCGCGCCTGGCCCAGTGTTTTTTGCTTTTATTTTTGATACTTAGTGGATATTAACACTGAATTAGAGCCTAGAGGTGAGCATATATGTGGGGCATAACCATCCCAGAAGTGGCATCACAGGCTTTCGGTATAGAGCCTGGCTCTCCAGATACTTGGTTTCAGTTTGATGGAAATGAGAGTTTGCTTGATTCTCCACTGTGATCTCATCCTTGACCTACGATGGCACTTTCGGGAATGGCTTCCATAGGCTTCTTTCTGCCATATTTTAAGACTGATTTGCTTGTGCCTTCTCCTCTTTTCCAGGCAAGAGGATGGAAGGTAAGAGGCTACGTTGAGAGTCAGCCTAGTATCTTGCTCCTGCCTGGGATGATTTTAAACCTAATATGAGAATTTTGAATGCAAACAACTAAGTAACCACTAGTCTGCTTACTTAAGTGACAGAAGATTAGTAAATCAAGGATCATGATGTTAAACCATGGATTGGATGTTCAGAGTCTGATTTCCTCCAGGGTTCCTGGGGCTTGGTCTGTACACCCCCCATATCTAAAATTCCTCCTGCCTAGAGGAGGTAAAATACTTCTGTCCATGTGATTTTGAATATGACATTGAACCCCTAGGGATTCAGTTGTTTTTTGTTTTTCATTTTTTCTGTCCTGGGGTGGTTGGGAAGATGTGATGACCATTATGAAAGGGCTTTATAAGTTGTAAATGCTATATCAAGAGGTCAGGGCCAGGTCTGCCCCAAACTGTGAATTCTTGAGGTAGAATTAGAAATGGAGGCCCATGTACATGTCTGAATTTCCAAGTTATAAAAAATGATAAGGAAAAACTTCAACCTTTCTTCCTTGACAAACATACCTTTATAAAGATCTGAGAGGCACAGTTTAAATTTAGAATTTTTCAGCTTCTTGTAGTCCTGTGCTAGAGGGTAACCCCCTCCCCACACCTCTTCCCTTCTCTTTGCACCCTACCTCTATCCTACCACAAAGGACCTGCATGCACATGGACGTCATAGTCCGTGGTTCAAGCTCTGTCTACCTCCTCTCCAAGCAGCTGCGTTTTGGCTACCCCCACATGGCCTAGAAGTGTGCCAATGCCCAGAACAGGGAGCTCAGAGTGGATCTGTTTATGATCCACATGGTGAATCATGGGACTTTTTCTTTTTTCTTTCCTTTGACATCAAGCTGGAATGTGTAATTGTCAAGATGTGAGTGAGAGGCATTGGTCTGAGTTATAAGAAGTCAATATCTTGAGATCATTATCCCGTAGCATTTTCCTAGCATATATGATCATTTACAAAAGATATTTAATGGCTGAAGAACGAATTTTGTCTTTGTGATTTTATTTTTTTATAATTCTAGAATTCCAAAAACAAGTTCACTTATTCTGATCCTTCCTTTGTTTTCCAGTTTTGGCTTTTATTTTAAACAAGCTATAGTCAAGAAATATAATTGCAACTTATTATAGTGTCAATGCAAAATACTATTCACTAATGTGTGGTTAATGATAGCTATTGCTATCAGTTATTATATTTTGTTAATAAAGTGCCCTGAGAATACATACAAGGCTTCAGGGATGCAATTTTAAATTTACCTGGAGACTGTTTATTCCCTTATCAAATATTTAAATGGCTTCCATTCTACAGTGAAATGTTTTAAAATCCAAAAGGTACAGACAGACATTAATGTAGGAAAGTATTGATCTGACTCAATTGAACCTTTGACTATTACAGAGGGAAATATCACCAAGGTAGTATTAGAAGATTGTTTTTTAATTGGTGGGTCTAATTTAGAAAATGAAAGATCATTTTGCATTTCTGCTTTTAGATGTCTTACCTTAGTAATATCGGTTCTTTGCCTACTTACATGGTATTGGAATATGACATTGAACCCCCTAGGGATTCAATTACTATCAGAGTAAAGCCTGACCTGGAATAGCACAAGCCAAGACATGATTCTTAAGGTCTCCTGTGGGAAACCTGTGGCAAGTTCATGAACACAGTTCTGAGCAGGTGAGCGTGTAGCACTGTTGGGTCTAAGGAGAGAGACTTGCCCAGGACTAGAGGAAATTCTGTCTGACAGACACTGAATATGCAGCTGATGGCTTTTAAATGAAGGGCTTGTGGTGCCTCTCACCAAATATTGTCGGTTAGCCCGAGGGAGTCAGAAAGGCTGGGAAAAAATTAGAAATGATTTTAGGAGTTATCCACCAGGTTCCCCACCAACTGATTGGTCCTAGAAGTTCCACCAAGAGAACCTAAACCACTACGTTTAAGGCTTTGATATCTGTTAATTCCATTTATCTTTTCTGGTCAGAAGTTTGAGAACCAAGGTGAACGTTTTGACGCCACTGCTTTGTCACAGCTGTTTCGTCACGAAGGACCTCGCGTAACACCAATAAAACAGCTGATCTTTATAGAGTCATTATGATGTTTGGCTCTATGCTAAGTCCCCCACCGGCATTTTCTTCTTTAATCTTTAAAATAACCCTAAGAGATACTGTTGCTGTATCTATTACACAAAAGAGAAAATCGAGGCACAGAGAAGTTAAATGACTTTCCAAAGAATCACTGAGCAGCAAGATGGTGGGATCAGGTTTCAAATGTGGACAATGAGGCCAGGCACGAATCTATCATCTTGATCTCTGTTAACAGCTAATTTAGAGAACTCTTACTGAGGGTTTTGGACTTCTACGGGGTTTGGAATGTATGTCTGAGCCGATCTTCCCTAGACCTTATGGGACTAGGAGACCCAGATAACATCTGTTTTATTCTTGTTAATCAAGAGAAAGAAAAGAATAACATTTTGATTGATTTCTAGGAGGCAATGTTAACAGACTTCTGGGGGCTCTGAGTTTGAAGTCCAAGGAAACAAAAGGACTCTCCAAATCATCCACAATCCAAAAGCTACAGGAAAAGGAAATGATTGCCTCTCTGTGTTAAGAACTCACGGACCTGGACCAGGTCCGGGTAACGGCAGTGCTTGAGGCACAACGGGCAGTGGAGGTGTTTGTCCTATACCAAGTCCTTGGCAGGCAGTTGCATCAGGGCCTGGAACAGCTCCAGAGGCAGGCTGGTCTCTGGTGTGGATCTGCCAGCTCACCCCCTGCCCCACTCCCAACCCCCAGCTGAGGCTTTTGGATTGAATGTCCAAGGAACCGCCGTCGCATTGGCTTGAAGTTTCCAGTTCTACAAATCTGATCTCTCCCCGAGGCTTACCTTGATGTTGATTCCAAGTCTAATGTATGGGGCTGATGATGACGTAAGAGACAAATGCTTCAAAATTGGACCTGGGCCCTTTTCAGGCTGTGGCAGAACTGACGGCCAGACTTCGCTGTAGAGGTCTGAGAGGCCGCGTGTAGGGTGAGGGGAAAAGCCAATCTGAGTTCCTGCAAACTTGAATGTGTGTGCTGCTGTCATGGAGCAGCATGGGCAATCTTTTTCAAAAGCGGTGCCTCAGTTTCCTCAAATGCAAAATGTAGGATGATAATCTTAAGTGCTTTATAGAATCTAAGAGGAATAGCAATAACAGAAAAGGTTCACAAACTATTATTATGCATGAAATATTGCAACACTGAGTTTTAAAGAATTAAACTTTAATTTATTGATGTGGCATGAACAAAAGTTGTGTTAGCCATAACATAACATAACATGACTCAAAATATTGAACTAGTTTTTACACCACCCTTTTAGAATGCATGATTATCCTGGATAATTATTATATCAAAGGTGACTCTTCTTGTGTACTTTATCATGTTCATTGGATTTTTGCCTTGACTCAACACTAGCCCAGTGACATGCAGATTTTGGCTTTCATAGATTGGTAAAATTAAATGTGAATAACAACAAGTATGATAAACATAATAATAATGAGGGGACTGACATAAAGTTTGGAACTTTAAAACTTTTAATTTATTTTCTAATTGCATAAGTGGAAACTATACATGTTCTCCTTATTAAAAAACGTTGAATCATATGTATAAAGCAAAAAAAGTCTCTGAGGACATCATCTAATCTCAGTGTTTTCCAAAGATGGAGCCGCTATTATCGGTTTGCTGTGCCTCCTTCCAGATCTTTCTCCACACATTTACATACATACATAGGTCCATACAGAAGTACACACTTTGGTTGTTTGTTTAGTAGGTGGCATCGTACAGTATCTTTATTCTACTTCAGGTTTTTTTTTTCCCTCTTAACCTTGATGATTTTCTATATTAATGCAGCTCTATCTCCTTCTTTCTTAAGTGTCGCACCCACTTCCTCAGTATGATTCTATCATGCTTTATGTAACATTTCTTATTTCATTGTATGTGCTTCTTTTTGCACATGTGTGGGTTTCCTAAAGAAATATACTCACATGTACACAGAGACATGAATATAGCTTGCTATTTTTTCCAACTTAGGGTTTTAATAAAGAGCAAACTTCCATTGACTTTCCCCACTATTTTCTAAAATAAAAATATAAAAGGACAATTACATACTTTAAGAGGAACATAATTACAGAAAAAAGAAAAAAGTGAACAAAAAAGACTATCTTCTCCAAGAAAGGAGAGATGGAAGCCCTACTATGCATGTTCAGTGCAGATCAGTGAAAATTTCGTCGGGGTGAGCATGGTGCAAGAATCTGATTTGCAGAACTGCTGCTCAAGTCTAACCTCGGAAACAGACAAGCTCTTCTTCCGCTGTGTAACTTCACGAAAGAAAACCATGAAAGACTGAAAGCCAGGCATTCCAGGCTGTGCTAATTTTCCTCGGCCCCTGAGCTGCTTTCTGCCCCCATCCCCTCGCTCCTGTGGGAGGCGCCAAAGCTAGTGAGTGAGCCGTGGGCCAGTCAGTGTACACTGCCCAGGAGGGCTCGCTCACTTCCACGGCACCAGCCTCCCTTTACTCCCCAAAACCATTAGTCTTTAGAGCGGGGCCATTTCCTAAAGTGTGGTTGTTGTTTCCAGGAAATGTGCCAGATGACTGAATGAGATGGCACCTAGGTAAACATCCTTCAATTTAATAATTATATATTAATGTAATATTTATTACAGAAAAAACCAAAAGATACATAATACCTACTGCAAGAAATAGTTGGAATCAGATCTGCACATCCTGACATAGACAAGACAGCAAGGTTAAAGTAAGTGCTGTCTGTGTGATCCTGAGCCTTTTTGTTAGCCTGTTCGAACCCCAGTTGCCTGGTCTGTGGAATAGTCAGCAATACTGACCTTACTGGAGCTCCATGGACAGCATATGAGGTGGGGAGCAGAATGTGTCTGGCACGTAACAGGATGCAAACGTGTATAAATACAGGGTTTACTCCTCTTTTCCCACTTTCTTCTCTCCCCACCCCCACCCCAGCATTCCCTACTTCAGGTCCTAATCCAGAGTCTTATTCTGGCAGTTTGGAAACTTTGACCCCCAAAGTCTTGCTAAGGTGTTAAATGTCAACAATGTCTTCATATTCTAATTGTGCAAGGTATGAAAACCAGCTAATCTTCTATGCACAAATAAAGGAATCTCTTAAGGAGAGAATTTCAGGCCCAGAGAGGATATTCTTGAAGAGAAAGATACTCTCAGAGATAGATAAAGAACACCGCAAGGATTATTCGTTAGGTCCAAAACAGGGTGCAAAAGAATCCATGTTTACCAATTCAAATGAAGACCTGTCCTTTTCTCTGGGCCAAGTATTTGCTTTCTGACACACAAGGCCAAGATAAAAATCTAGAAATTTAGTTGGTTGGGGAGGAAAAAAAAAACAAACCATCTATCCTTACTCATCCAGGAATAAACCAGGGGAAGTAAAAGCTTCTGGTTCAGTTTTGAAACTGGGTTTTATTTTCCACTGGATTGGAATGTACAAAGCAGCATGTCTCGTAGGAATCTCCCACGGGCCCCCGAGGTCCTTTGTGAAAATGTAAGTTATACTGACTCTCACCCAGAGTGAGAGCTTCGTGTATTGTCTGGAAACAATTAGAGGTATTTTTCCGTCTTGGTCTGACAACCTCAGACACATAGGCAATTGGGGTGTGTGTGCAAGGTCTAAGTTCTACTGTTAACTATTTAAATGGTTAAAGTATTAAAACTAATTAAGTTGAATATGCTTGGAGCCCCAAAGGGTGGGCACTGAAAGAAAAGGGAGTCTCAGAGAGGTTTAAAATCACCAGGAAGAAAAATCTTGGAGCTCTGGAAAATATTTTGTCATGGCTAATGATTTTCCAAGACCCTTCAGGAAAATAGTGTGACAATGAAAAGCTGTTTGGGGGAATGCCTGAACCAACGTCAGAGGCGGCCTGGGGACCTGGGTGACTGCGAGTGGGCCTGGAATCACCTGGTTTAAGGGGTGGCATCAGCGCCGTGGCCCCTGACCAGGTGAGGCGTCGGAGTCCCAGAGTAACCGGCTGCATCTGCACAAAGGTCTTTTTGTCAAGATGCACCAGTCTCCTGGAAACTGCATTTGGATCATTGAAAAGACCAATTCTATGGGTTTACTCATTGGTGTATTTGTTTTGAAAGAAGGCTGGAGTGGAAAGAGAGGTCACAGGGTCAGGGAAGCCTGAGAAGGCACTCGGGGAAAGAGGGCCAGTGTGGACGCAGAAGTATGCAAAGCCTGGGCCCACCTCATTTGGCAAGTTTGGTGAAAAACCTTTTAAACTTTATTTTAAAACTGAAGTCAGAGGCAAATGTTCCCACCTTTACCCTGTTTGTCAGCAATGTCCAAATTGCCAGGTGCCATTGTGTCAACAGCACAAGGCTTTGCATCTGCCAAATGGCACTCGGCACAAACGCCTCACTTTTGTGCAAGGACCTGACACTTGGCAGCGTGTTTTCACAGCTATGGGTGAGTGGATCCTTATGGCAAGCTTTCAGGGGAGGCAGGAAAGCATCACCATGTCAAAAGATGGAGAAAAGGTGGCTTGCAGAGATGGAGGATCTTGCACAGTGTCGCCGAGCTTGTGAGTGCCGGGGGTGGGGGAAGGACTCATACCTAGCCCAGGTGCAGCCCTCAGGTGTCTGCCCCCACACCACGCTGCCTCCCCACGTGTGGCTGCTGCAGTGAGGCTTCGGAATAAACTCTTTCAAATATCAGATTTGACAGAAAATCTCTCCCTGCAGACCCATCAGTAGATTGAGTCAGGAACAAGAAGATGTCTCATTTTTCTCCAACGAGCTTCACTTAAGACCAGTTCTTAAGAATATGCCCTTTAAAAATACTAGCTTTTTTCATGGATATAATACAATGTTTCCTTATTCAGTAAGAAACAAAGTAGTATTAAAGGCTAGAACTATTCATAACATTGATTCTATGCTGAAGACGGCTGGTCAGTGTTTTCTCAGGAGATGAACTTATGTTTAGTCAGAGAGTCTCTTCATTTCCATCAGCGGAGAACCTGAGAGGTGATAATATTTGTGCCTATTGACCCTTGAGTCAAGTTGATATTAAACTTCTGCCTCCTCCATCCACAGCCCTGGAGCTGGCCATGTTGCCCACGCAGAGCTACACGGAGAGGTGGCAATGGTCTCACAACAGGCTTCCTTCCAAGGAGAAGAAAGCAGGAGTTCCCAAGACCAGACACTGAAGTTCAGGGGATTAGCTGGACCTTTTCACTCTGATTCTGAATATCTTTATCCTCATTTTATGCAGAACTTGAATTCATGTGTCTAATAGTTCCTCTTTAAATTTAGAGGAGGCAAGAGACCAGCCCACAGAAAAGAAGGGAGAGTTGAGAGTCTAAAACCAAAAACAATGTAAAGCCCACAGGACCCAGACTTATGAACTACTGAGATTCATCATTCTGGGCCATTTTGTCTAGGGGCAAATACTCTCATCCACCTCTATAGGCTTTGAGGTCAACATGATTCTACTACCCTGTATGATAGACAAACTCCCAAAGGAGCAGTCAAACTAGAGTCAGCATGTACTGCTTGAAAAAACAGGAAATGCATAGTATCATTGAAAAATGATTTTTATCCAAATGACTAAAATAAATCGATCAAAATAAATCTTTATTGGTTTTTATTATTGTGGTAAAAATCACATAACATAAAATTTATGTTAGCCGTAATCATTTATAAGTGCACAGTTCAGTAGTGTTAAGTATATTTACATTGTTGTGCAACCAATCTCCAGAACTTTTCACCTTGCAAAATTGAAACATTATCCCCATTAAAAAACAACTCTCTTTTTTTCTCCTGCCTCTCAGATCCTGGTAACCAGCCTCATTGGTTTGCTTGTCTTGAAAGAAGTTTTGTCTGCTTTCTGTGTCTAGGGATTTGGCTACTTTGGATACCTCATTTAAGTGGAACCGACAGTATTTGTCTTCTTATGATTGGCTTATTTCACTCAGCATTATGTCCTCAAGGTTTATCCGTGTCGTAGCATGTGACGGGATTTCTTTCATTATGAAGGCTGAATGATATTTCATTGTTTACGTATGCCACATTTTGTTTACCCATTCCTCTGTGGATGGAAGTTCGGGGTGCTTCTGCCTCTCCGCTGTTGTGAATAGTGCTGCTACGAACGTGAGTGTGCACATATCTCCTTGAGAACCTACTTTTATTGGTGTTTAAACAGGTCATTCCTCTGCTATTCAGAAAACATTCACTATCAAAAATAACTCTAAAATGAGCCCTCTTTTTATTTGCATTATTTACAGATAGCTGAGTTTTCTTCATAATGAATGTTTTTGTGCGGTACCCTCAGAGTTGGGCTGGTGATATTGCAGAACTAGCAACTTTTACCTCCATCTCTGAACAAGGGTCTCGTTCTCAGCCACGCTAAGCCATTTGCTTCCCGTCCCAAGGCTTAGGGTGTGAGTGCTTTATTCTTTCCTTTCCACGTGCCTGTGCGTCCACCCTTTGACCTTGTTTTCCCTAAACAGAGGAAAGTCCTGACCTGTCCGGGGCCCACCCCCATCCTTACCTGAGGGGACCACCGCCCGCCTCACCTCATTGGTTATCTTTATTATGTCATCCAGATCAATCACTGGGCACTCGCGCTGTTGTAACTGCCGCTTTGATCATTCGCTACACTTTGTTAGTCCTCATCGGATCCAGGCCCCACTAATCGGAAACAGCAGCCCTCCAAAAGCAAGGCAACCTGGTGACCAGGGGCAATTACCACATTGTTTGGTTTTTAAATTAGTCCCTTCTTGGCTCTCTGATCACCATCAGGAGACTGGTGGTTCAGAAACCCAGGGGGTGCCTGCCGCTTGTGAGCAAGGCGGGGCACCTTCCCCAGCCTGCCTGGGTTCACGCACACCCGTCGGTGGTTCCAAGCTGAAGGCCACCCCAGTGGGCCTGCAAAACACACAGCCTGTGACCTAGAGGCACAGCCTCCTCATCAAATGGAGTCCTTGCTGGAGATTCTTACCCATGGGCGTTACATTTAAGATGATGCCTGTCTTAGCTTGGCTTCCTCTGAGCACCAAGCCATGCCAGCAGTAGAATCCTATGGCTCAACAGAAACATGTTTTCTGCTGGCCTGCACCCAGGAGGGTGCAGGACCTGGTGAGGGGGGGTGGGTCACAGACATCTCTTGGGTTTCCACATATCTGAGCAGAGGCTCGCTCCAGCTGCTGGCTCACGTGCATGCCTGGGGCTGGCCCTGGAGAAAGGTATGAGTGGGTCATTGAGTAGGAAATTTAAGGTCAACATAAGCCATTTTCCAGCGCTTCATTTTCCTTAATGTCAGTGTCCCAGATTTGGGGCATTTATGTACTACTTTTATGATTTTTGCCATGCCCGATCTTCTTTTTTATTAAAAAAAAAAATCATTTCAAAGGGAACTTTATCTCATATCTTGAATGGAAATCAAATGTTTCTTGTCGTTTGACAGTACAAGAATGTCATTTATTCCCACCCAGTCCCAGCAGTCGCCCATAAATAAATACCTCCCATCCCCCCACCAGTCCGTTATAGCTTTTGTCACGACTTGGGGAGGGGCAGCTTGATGGCCACTGAGTAGTCTGAACTGGATTGGGCAGATTACGTTTGTTAATGAGTAATTGTGGCTTATTCCTGTTAAGGATTTCTTTCATATAGGTGTAGTAATGGCTCGTCTTGGAGGACTGACTTGGATGGTTCCATGGCAGGCCATGCCGAACACAATGGGAGCTTTTTGGACAGAGCAAACTCCTGGGGACCTTCAAACTGTATCCCAGCACACCCCAAGTTTGCTGTTTTAGGTTTTATATGGTGCAAGTGTGGCCAAAATAGGTGAGTTCCTAAGTTGCCTTTGATAACATCTTGGATGGAGGGATTTAAGTTCCTAAGAGCGAATTTCGTAGAAAGTATGTAAGAAGAAACGCACGTACCTCCGGCTTTCCCTCTTCCCTCTCAGGAGCTGCAGTTATCAGAAAGGACATAGCTCAAGCATGCCTTTTGATTTAAAGTAAAAAGGAGATATTTTGTTTTTCAGTAAGGCAGAATATATCTTAATGTAGTAATTGAATTTAGTTCTATTTAGTCTAGTTTGATGGGGGTAGAGTTTGAGTTGTGAGGCCAGAATTGACATCGTTTAATACTTAACAGATGGATAGAAAACAAAAAGTTAGAAGATAAGAATGTCAGAAGGTTACCAGCTGCTGTAAGCATATAGTAAAATGGAATTTATTTGAAAGGTTAGGCTTAGGTTTATTAATACATATATCTTCTATTATATTTTAGATTTATAAATTATTCAGAGGGAAAGTTGTTTTTTTTCCTACTAAACCTTAAGTGGGTTGCTGTGTTCTAAAAATGTGACTTTGTGTTTCATGGGGGATGAACCTTATAATGCAAGAAGATGCTCATGCTCATGCTCTTGAATGGTATAGAATTTGGATTAGCATTTTACGAGTGTGTTCACTCCATGAAGCAGCAGTCATTGCTTTCTATTCTCAAATTTAAATGTCTGAAGATCATTAAACAATTATATGAGGGTAAGTAAACTCCCTGACATGTGCATTAATTTTCATGTCACTAGACATAGGTCTACTTCTAAAAGGACTCATTAAGCAAGGGCCATCTTTATGCTCTGGAAAGGGTAAATTCACCATTGAAAATGGAGGGAATTAAACTCCATTGAAAGTTTGCTAACAGAAGCCTCTTGACACGAGTTCTTTCTACATTGAGTCTGTGTCTACTGTGGAGTCAGGTGCTGAGGCGTGATGGGAGCCCTGTGGCATGAACTCTGCAGAGTCTGCGGCAGTGACTTCCGCTGGGATGTTTGACCAGCCCCTCAATCTATGAATTCAGTCCTCCCAGCTTCCCAGTGGAGATTCAGTGCTTAACTGTTTAGCAGAGATTCTTTTAAAAGCAGTGAATTAGCTCTTGTCTGAAAAGCAGCTTGAAGATATACTAAGTACTATTTTGGTTGCATTGAGGAAGGTTGCTTTTATGCACACCTTTTGTAAAAACCATTAAATGAGTCTTTGGGTCAAAAGGACAATGCATTAGGATAAATAAGGAGGAAATAAGAGAAGTCATGGAAGAGAAAGTAGAACACTTGACAGGAACTCTGCGTGTGGTGGGATGGATTGGTTCTAGGGTTACAGGGGATTGCCAATGGAAAATAGATTTGTGGAGAAGGCAGTGGGAGGGAGAAAGGTGGGTAGGTTACTGATGAGAACATGGCCGGACAATTGAAGCTCCAGAAACCTAAATATAAAACCAACCATCATATTTCCTTAAAGCACCAGCTAATACTCTTTCTATCTTGAAAGCAAGCCATATCTAATCAACAATTCTTTGTGGAGTGTCTGCTATGCATTTATCACTATGTTAGGATTTGTGGAAAACACTAAAGTGTGAGAAACAAGAAGTCCCAGACCTCAAGAGATTTATAAACTCACTGGGGAGCCCAGCATTAGATACAACAAGAAGCTCTAAGAAAGCAACACAACCAAGCAATGTACTCAAGGGCAAGTGCTCAGTTTTATGGAGATGCGTGCATCAATGAAATTTAGAGTTCTCATTCATAGAAACTTTGAGATCACTGCCAGAGGCTTCATGGGAAAGTGGCATTTGACCTGGGTCTTAAAGGGTTTTATTGCTCACCAATTTTTGGTAGAAAATTTTTCCACTTTAACTCATTTCTATTTCTAACCAAGATTGCTACTTCTTGCTCTTTTTTGCATGTTCTTCTACTTCTTTCCTTTTAAATGTTGGTATTCTTCAGGTTTTGAACTTAACCATCCTCCTTTTCTACTTACAAAGCCAAATATTATCTATATGATAACAGCAGGGAGTGGAAGGGAAACATAAAAATTTGAGTCAGTAGATAGGAGTTTTGGGGCTTCTGGTAAAATGGACTGTCTTACTTGCCTATGCACATTGAAATGTAAGTTTATATATACCTTTCTGACCCAACAAATCATCCCCATTAGCTAGAATTTGGGCTGTCTGTGGGTGACATTATGATCTGTATACTGACTTCTGAATTTTTTTCTCTAAGCCTGAGCTCCCCTCCTGAGTTTCAGATTGATTTTTATAAATGTCTAATAGTTACCTGCATGTGGAAATCCCCCAGAGATCTTAAAGCGGGGCGTGGCATGCTGAAGCCTGTGGGCCCACTCTGGCCCCCTCCGCCGTTCACTTACGTATCATCGATGGCTGCCCTCACCCTATGAAAACAAAGGTGAGTAACTATGACAGGGAACATGTGGCCAATAAAGCCTACAATATTTACTATCTGGCCTTTTATGGAAAAAGTTTACCAAATTTTGCCTTAAAGGGACACATTTCCAGATGAACTCACCCTCCCCACTACCCGGCAAATCAACCCGACAACCACACAATGCATCTGAGCCAACATTGCCGTCTTTATAGGATCTGGTATCTCTGCAGGACCACCACAGTTACATTTTTATAAAAGCAAATCTGATCAGGTCACTTCCCTACTTAGAATCTTTCAGTGATGCCCATTTCTTCCTAGATAGATGTCTTTGCAGGGATACACTCCCCTTCCTCATTTATAACCCTACCTAAGGGTTAGCCTCATTTCCTTCCATTCCCTCACTTGTTCTCTAAAGTCCATCTTACTAAAGTGCTTATTGTTGCCTTGAACGAATCCTTCTTTCCTTCATGCCTGTGAGAAATGTGCATTCCGTTCTCCTCTTACCTCTTAGTGTTACATCTGAGGAACTTGATTGCCAGCGTTCCACTTGACAACATTCTCACTTCCTTTTTGACATTGTCCCACCTCTAATCTCTCTGCCTCCACCCTGAACCCCGGCCCCCAGGATGCCACTGGAGTTATGACCCCTTTCTTCTGATTCTATAGTGTATTATGTGTAACTGTTAGAGGATATCTCAAATTACACTGAATTCAAATTACATTTCATTCTCTCTTACTCCCCATTAAATCTGATCTACCTCATAGATCTTTTCTTATATATTTGTATCCCTGGTAGTTATCATAATGCTTAGCAAAGATTAGGTGCTCAATAAACATTCAGTGAATTCCTGAAGAGCTGATAATAAGTCAATAAGTTTTTAACAGAGACTAATCCCTAACTGATTGATACACAGAACATTAGCCAGAGAACCACCAACCTTGGGCATAAGTAGCAAATACAAATCTATAATTGATTAAATGATGAGATAATTCAGGAACATGCGAGCCTTTTGAAATGCAAATGAATTGTGTTATTCCTACCCTTAAACTCTTGGATGGCTTTGCACTGCACTTAGAATAAAACCCAAAGTCTGTGAGGTAGCCAACCACCAACTTGATTAGGGGGTCCAACATTTTGCCGCACACCCTGACTCTCCTGCTCCAAGCTCACCGACCTCTCTCCAGTTTCTCAAAAGCAGCACACTCTTTTCTGCCTTGGGGTCTTCTCCCATACTTTCCGTCTTTCAGAAATACTCCCCTGGGCAAATCCTATCATCCTGCCTATCACAGTCCAAAGGTTGTGTCTTCTTAGGGCCTTCTCTGGTCTTTTCTGCTACAGCACTCACTGTTGCACGACAGTATGCTCACTTGTTGGTTGCTGTATTGAACATCTGTCGCTCTCCCACCTGCATGGAAGGCTCTTAGGGCAGAGGTCATATCGGTTTTATTGACTACTGGCATTGCTTGGCACATCACGGGTACTCCATAAAGATTTGCTAAATAATAGAATAAATGACAAAGAGAACATTTTGCGTATTTTTGAATATTGCTTAGATCTGTCAGCAATATGAAGGATAGATTAGAGTGAGGGGTAACAGGGGTAAGGAGAAACATTAGGAAGCTCTTGCCCCTATCCGAGGCAAAAGTATTTCAGAATAACTATGATGAAGCGAAGGTGGAAGGAAAAGGAAAATTATTGCTTTTTTCAGATTCTATTCTTTTCTACCAAAAAACCAGAAAACAACCCACTTTGGGTGGAAAGTGCTCTCATCATAACACTAAAGGCAGAAATTCTAAAGGAAAAGACTGTTTATTTGGCTACATAAACATTTAAAATTTCTTTGTTAGAAAACTATAACAAAGTTAAAAGTTAAATGGTAATTAGAAAAATATTTGCGACATTCATAATAGAGAAATTTTAATATCCATAATGAATAGAGCTCTTAAAAATCAAATTTTTTAAATGGCAAACTTTCCCAAAGAATAGGCAATTGACACACACACATATGAAAAAAATGCAGATGTCTCACATTAGAAGATGTTTAATTTTACTAGTCATCAAAGAAATGCAAATGATATCAGTAACAAGCTACAATTTTCACCTACCTATCTGACAAAATAAACATTAAATGATAAATTAACATCTATACTGCTGGGGGTGATATAAATTACCAAAACTTCTCTGGAGGGTGATACATGTCAAAAGCCGCAAAAAAAATAAAATAGTATCATCCTTTTGAATCAAAAATCCCATTTCCAGAACATTTTCCTCCACAAATTAAAACTACACCTAAAGACTTTAAAAATTAAGTCACCTATCACTATCATTTATTAGATATTAATTGTGCACCCATGTTCCAGGTACTGTAACTACAGGTTGAGACATAGGAATACAGGATATAATGTCTGTCCTCGTAAAGTTTTCATTTTCATAGGAAAAGCAGATAGTAAATAAGTAACCAAATCAATACATACAATAAGTGGGAATTGTTGAATGTGTTCTGAAGAAATAAACAGGAATGCTATGATAGCAGATGAGTCAGGGAAGGCTTTACTTAAGAGGTGACATTTACACTAAGACCTGAATGCCATAAAGGGGACAGTTGCTGTGAAGAGCCAGGTTTGGGAAACAGCAAAGGTAGAAGCCTTTGGTGGAGAAAGAGCTTGGCGCATTTGACCGACTGACAGACCAGGAAACTAAACAGGAGTGACCCTCGGGGCAGGAGGCATGAGGGGCCGGCAGGAGGGGTGGTGGTGGTGTGTGGAGGGCACTGAGGTAGGCACTGGCCCCTCCAACAGGACTTTGCTGGGCACGGTAAGGAGGTTGGACTTTGTTCTATCTACAGTGGGAATTCATGAAGGTTTTTAAGGAGGGAGAGATGTGATCTCATTTGTACTTTAGAAAAATTACTTTGGTTGCTATGTGGAGAGTAGATTTAAGGAGAGTGGGGAGGGAGAAAGCAGGAAAATTAATTAGAAGGCTATTAGGAAATCGAAGAGAGACGTGAGGGTGGGTTAGATATGTGTGACGGTGGAGATGATGAGGATGTGACCGAGATAGTTTATAATGGTAAGAATTTTGGAAACCTCCACATTCTGAGAGATAGAGGACATACTGAATAAAATTATGAGCTCCTAAGCTGTCATTAAAAATGAGTTATCAGAGACAACATTGATGTCATAGGCGCCTTTTACATATTGGGTGAATAAACTCATGAAGGAACAAATTGAAAAAAATAAGAGGAAATAAATTGATGGAACCAATTCCTAGAGAAGACATAAAGTCTAACCAAAGGATAGGCACAGCAGTGTCCTTCTCAAAGAAAGGCACTACTTCCCAGGGTGACCACGGGTTCCGCTCGCCCAGGACAACTCTGGTATATTGTACATATGCAGTTCTAGTGTGTTGTGTCCTTGTGTAAATGTTACTTCTATCTCTTTCACTCTCAGAAGTATCCTGGTTAGAATGAGAAATGATGTGGTCTCTGCACAGTGCTTCGCCAGTACCAGAAATGGAGGGAGAAAGGAAGTTAAAGAAGTGGAGAGATGTTTGGTAGAGTAGTCAGAGAACTCACGAGAGATGCCCTCGGTCCCCGCGGTGAGGGAGGAAGTCAGGTCATCAGAGCGCCTGGGTGGGTTGGGTTTGGGTCGGGAGGAGATCTCGTACAAGAGGGCTGGCACCGCCTGTGAGGTGACGCTCCTAGGAAGCCTAGAGACAAACCGAGAGACTCTCAGGAGATCTCCAAGGCTGGACAGCATTGCATCTATGGCACTTACCTCCATGGCTCTTTGAGCCTTAATGCTCATAATTTTAGAATCAACAAAGAGAAATTTTGTCATCTTTGGCATAATGTGTGCAGTAGATCTATTTTATTGTATCCTTTGAAAACTAGGAAGCCATGTATCCGAAATTCTTTTAATCAGAATAATTGCAAAATCAGAATCTGTCGTTCAATCTTTCCAACTAAAACCAACTGTTCGTGTCAATGATCATGCATGTCATGATCTTATATTTTTGTTTATTCAACAAATATGTATGCATCACGAAACCTCCCTATATGCTTGTATCTGTGTAAGACAGCATGACAACTGGTCCCACTAACGACTGCCAGTCTGTCTACCTCTCCACCTGCCTCCGAGCAATAAAGGCTCCAAACACACACAAATTTTCCAACATTCATTTTCTTTCACATCCTCATGTACAAACTCTGTCATCCTTTTTTTCTCTCCCAATT
The DNA here is from genome assembly GCA_963574885.1 of Lepilemur ruficaudatus. Taxonomy (NCBI): domain Eukaryota; kingdom Metazoa; phylum Chordata; class Mammalia; order Primates; family Lepilemuridae; genus Lepilemur; species Lepilemur ruficaudatus. The sequence goes on along the minus strand of CAUYRT010015463.1, from coordinate 41,730 downwards.
TCAGCTTGTCTCCAAAAAACATACATTAGAGTTTTCTCCTTCAATATTTCTTTGCTTTCTTATATCCTCACAGGCTTATGCAATAAACGTTTTTAAAAACTATACATACAAAGATTTGAATGTAAATGTGTGTAGAAGCTCGTTCATAAATTCCCCATACTGGAAACAGCCCAAATGTCCATCAGTGGATAAAGAAATGATGGTATAGCCACACAATGAAATTTTATTCATCAGCGTAAAGGAATTGCTTGTGGAACAACACAGAGGAGTTTCAAATGCATTATGCTGAGTGAAAGAAGTCAGGCTCAAAGGGTTGTATACGGTACGATTCCATTTATATGGCATTGTGGAAAAAATTGAATTGGATCATTGGTGCATCAGGTTGAGAGGGGACTGACTATGAAGGGACATGAGGAAACTTTTGGGGGGTGATTTAAATAGTCTGTATCTTGATTATTACATGACTGTTTATGTTTCTCAAAATGAAACAATCTGCATAATCTAGAAGGATGAATTTTATTGTAATGTAAATCATACCTCAATAAACCTGGCTGCTTAAAACTTCTGGCGAATTGTTTTTCTACACAGACACAACACACACACACACACACACACAGAATGAGAGAGAAATAAGAAAATATAAGAGAAGAGAAGGGAAGAAGAAAAGAGACTGATAGGACAAAGAAAGAGAGATTTTGATTAATATTCTTTAATAAAGCAATGTAATTACTGGTTGACAATAATAGAAATACAGTACTTAACTGTCTGAAATTGCCAAATACATGCTAAGGACATAATAGAGGAATAAAAGATCACCCATAAAATTTAAGAAGGTCTCTAAAATAAGAATAAGTAAAATATATTTAAAATAAAAGTTTTGTCATTGTAGAGTAACACACAAACAATGATGCCTCCCCTACTTGTCTATGGCAAAGCTCTATTGTGAACCTTTCCAGGCCAGAAGGCTGGTGTTTACTGGCACAGCCGCCTTAGAATAAAACAGGGTTATTGAGGATGTCCCCCATCCCCAGACCTGAAAGTCTGGAAGCATCAGTGGCCAACCTTGTTCCCAGCACCACTCTCTTCAGAGACACAGCCGTACAAGTCGTGGTTAGCAAGAAAGAGGGAGCGTTTTTGCCATTTCTAAGCGTAAGTAAAATTAATATAAAGGATTACATCTAAAATCTACACATGGCATTAGATTTATTTTCCAATCAGAAAGGATAGCCACACTTGTAAAACATTTGGGCCCGTTAGTATGCATGGGTCCAAAGACAGCACAGAAAATGTTGGTATTGAGGCAAACAAATAAAGGCAATTTAGCTCACAGAAGAAAATCGCCTAAACTGTGGGAAGAGTTGACTTCTGCAAGGCCAAATCTTTCCTGTGTAAAATCCATCCCCCCAACCCCCGCCAGTCCCATCACCCATCCCCCTGCCCCCAACCTCTCTTTTGAACACTCACATTAGTGCTTTGGCTTCCTGCCCAAGAACTTGAAAATGAAAGGATAAAAAGTGAGCTTAATGTTCTTTGCTAGGCATAAGTCTCCTTTTTTCTTTAACATAGGCCCAGGAAACTCCCCTGGGGATTAATGAGTAAGAATCCAGTATTTTTAATAGAATGATTTGAGGGCAGCATGGTGAGGATTGAGTGGGAGCTATAAGAACAGGGGTCCCTGCTGGTCTCTGAGGTCTGTTCCCCAGACTTTGGCCATGCTGTTTTCACATATGGGAAGAATGCAGGTGGAGTTTTCTTTCTAACCTTAACATCCTCTGGTTAAATCATATGCTTGTATTTCTGAGCCACTTCTGTCCAAACATGTTTTCCTAATGAGCCATTATATTCCTATGAAATCAAGCTGCTTTTCCTCAGAACTAACATTTTGTTTTTTTTTTTTTAAAAAAAAAAACACTTGTAGTAACCTCTATTCATTTGTGTCATTTGTGGACAATAACATTGTGCTATTTTAAAATAGTCTATGGTGATACTTCCACACACTGGCAGCCACCAATTACAATTTATACGTGTTCCAAAAATACATTATTGGAACATGGTTTTTCATAGAATTTACTACATGTGATACCTTTCCAAGCTAGCCCATACAATTGTGCCTAATTAAATGAAAAAAAAAACTCTCTGAAATAATATCATTGTCATGGTCAGAGAAAAATAAAGCTAAGAGCTTTAGAAATTATTGAGATAAAATAACAATGCAAGAGAAGAAACGAAGCCTAGAAAGGTTACAGAAAAAAATACACAGGATAACAAACAAAAGCCTAAAGAATCATTTATCTTAAACATAGGTAGCTAAGGAAAAGTAGGGAAACTGGAGGAAAATTTTTAAATAGGTTTATATGGAGATTTGGAGGGTTTGGGGTTTCTAGGCACTATTAGGGGTTGCAAAATTAATGGCACTGTTCTTTATTAAATTACATTTCTATCAAAATAAACAGATTTTCTTTTCCTTGGTGCTGTAAATTGCTCATTTAAGGATTGGTTTGGAGGCTCACGAATGGGAAGCTGACAGGAAAAGAAAAACTGAAAAGTGGTCGTTTTCCAAAGGCAAGAAATGGAGGGTTTCTTGCAGTCTTCTCTCATTATATGAAAACCAATGTCCCTTCTGATCTTCCCTACAAATTTTCCCTCTTTCTTACCCATTGGTTATAAACTGACAACTCTTAGATTTGTTCCACAAGCTCATACCATCTTTCTGAACTTCAGACCTACCTCACGCCTCCCAACGGTGTGTCTCACAGATGAATCAAGTGATACTTGTCCAAGCAGGTTCATTCCCCCCAAATTACTTCCCAATCCCATCTCCTCCAGAAGACAAAAGAAAGAAAGCCTTCCTCTCCCTCCCACTGGGGTTGAGAGCACCCTCCTTTCACCTCCCGGTCCCCTGGGCCAGGTGTACTAGGGTCACTTTGACTTTTCTCCTTGGACCTCGCATGTAATCAGCCCTCATATCTTCTCAAATTTCCCCATCAGACATCTCTCAACTTTATTCCCTCCTTTCCATCCCCAGCAGCACTGCAATAATTCAGTTATAACAATACCCAGTCTCCCTGCCTTCAGTCATGCACGTTTCAGTCCATTTCCAAATTGTCAACGGAGGGATTGTTGCTCTGCTCAAAACCTTTCCGGGACTCCCCGTTGCTCACAACAGGACTGCCCAGAGAGAGACTGCCTGCTTCTGCGTCAGTGCAGGGTCAGGGGAGGTGGAGCAAACCTGTACTTATTAAAGTGCAGATTCCTGGGTCCTGCCCTGAGACAGCAGAATCTGAATCTTTCCGAGGAGGAGGTAAGACTTGGAAATTTGCATTTGTAAGCAAGTTTGAGTGACTTTTTTTCTATGAATACATGCACTTATGTTTGGAAACCACTCCTTCCACAAGGGTACTTCCCTCTCTTATGACACACACAAGGCTGTTTCCTAGATTCTTTTGCATATGTCTTTGCCTTGTCTGGAATGGGACTCACCTCTCAAATCCCAGCAGACACTGGCAAACTGAGGTAGAAGAAAAGTAATTATTTGTCCCAAGGTTTCCAAGGTTGCTCATGGCAGTTCTCAGGGTGCATTTTAATAGCCATTTTCTATGTCTCCTTTGGTTACCATGAAAGAAATCACCGGAAATTCTCTATTCCCCAATCTTGATTAAAGAATAGGATCAATTATACCATTAGAAAATGGGACATAAAAATAAGCTCAATCCTGTCCCCATTGACATTTATTCCAGTGCCACAGCTGAGCCACATGGAAACAAGACTTTTTTTAAAAAAATGACTTTGTTAAAGATGCTTCAAAAAGCAAGAATAATCATTATTATTTGTTCTAAAAGCCAAATGTATATTTTTCCACCCTTTTTATTTACAATATAAAGTGCTTTTCACAGTAAATCAACAAATATGAGTATTCATGTCACCAAGTGCTGATGATTAAAAATAATTACTTTAATGGGAGCTGGCCCAATGCCAAACATGATCAGGTTTTGCATTTCAAGCATGATCATGGATAATTTACATCTCCTTTTGCACCAATGCCCTACCACTCTTAATGGATTCTATTTTAGTTTTTATGAATTAATAGAAATTTAGTGCCTAATTCCCTATATTACAGACCACCATTTGCTTTTAGAATCCACCGGATTATCTATTTTTTTTTTTTTTAAAACTGAATGGCTGAACATCACATAATTCTTCAAGTTACTTATTTAAAATGTTTAGCTGTCTGTTTTTTTATGAATCCTGGAAGACAGAGTAGAAAGGAAAAACAGGTCTCATGCCACACAGGAGGGCTCTTAGTTACTGCAAGAGGACCTTTGAGCCCAAGTTGGTGCACTGTCTCCTTCTCAAAGCACAGGACCCCTCAAAAGTCCCTGTCCCAGCCTGAGGGGCCTGGTACCTTAACTACTGGGAGTGTTTCTCAGTGTAAGAGAAGACAGGGCCACCTCTTTTTCTTTTTTTCCACTTTTTAAATTCCTTTGAGCTTTAATATATAATGAAGACATGTCAAAACAGGGTTACAAAGAATTGTAGCAGGTTTTAAAAATGTTTACATTTAACAAATTAACACTTTTAAGAAAAAAATGTAATATAATTGAATTATTCAGAAGATAATTATAGGATTTATTAATAAAATATATATTAATACATGGTACCCTGAAGGCAGTGTGGTCCAGGAACAGGAATCTGGATTCAATTTGTATAATTTTTTTCAATCTTCTTTAGGTATCCCTATGACACTATATGGACAAATGACAGCATATAGTCTCGTCCGAGGATAACGTCAAAAGTAACAATTTGGTATTCCCAAATGAATACAAGGTCTAGGCTCCCTGCTAGACAGATTTGTAAAAATACATCAAATACATAAAATATTTAAAATATTATAATTGTTGATAAGGTCAGAAGAGAAAAAGGGAGGCATTCCCAAGGAGTTGGCTCCAAAGGTGTGGTTGTAGTAAGCGAAGGAAATTCAGAGACATCACCAGGTCTTGGGTCAGAAGAGGCTCTACTTATGCTGGGGAGAGGCAGCAGGATTTAATGAGTGAAGGTGCCTAGGCAGATATAAACTTGGGGCCGCTTATAATAAACATTCCTTACACAGCTTTAAGCCCTGCTGGCCAATGGCAGGCATGGAGAAGACATAGATTTATTTGCTCATTCTGATTTATGTGTTTCTGGTGCCAGTATCTCTGGCAGTGGTAAAATGTAACTATAAACTGGATAGTGTCTTTATTCATGGTATCTGCTCTGACCATCCTTCTGAAAACTCAGGATAACTTTGGAGAAAAGAACAGTGGTGCCATGTTTCAGGAAGCCCCAACTAAGAGTCTAGATGTGGGATGTGCACACATTCTATAATATGGTTGGAAGAAAGGACTAAAGTTACACTTGCTTTGGGAAGGAAACCAATGCATATCAGATTTTTAGGTTGGCCACCAAGGAATCAAGACCTTTTATATAGTTAAAAAAACAAAGATTATTCTATACCCAAGGATCAGTGTGCTCTCCCACTTTGCTTGGCCTAGAATGTATCTTGGTATGAAAATGGCCTTGGACGGGGATGCTTCTTATTTCCCAGCCCAGCCAAATTGTAGGGTGACCTCCATCCAGTTGGACAGTCAGTGTACAGGAAATGGCCTTTATGTATTTTGTGATAATTAAGGCTAGAAAGATGTAGAGTGCCAAAGCCAACCACCTGTACCTTCTTCTACCAAGTCACCTGTACCTTCTACAGAAACCTCTCAACTCTCCAGGAAAGTGACAACACACACACACAGAGAGAAAAGAAAGGAACAGAAAAAGAAAAAAAGAAAGAAAGAGGAGGAAGGAAGGCAGGGAAAGAACTGGTGAGATGTTGAGAGAGAGAAAGAGAGAGAGAGAGAGAGAGAGAGAGAGAGAGAGGCTACAACCATAGCACTTTTTGGTCAACTTCCCTGGGGACTCTCAGACTACCACTGGCCAAGGCCTCAAGATGTACACAAGCCACTTGCAAGGATATCCTAAGAAATGTATCTTGTGTAATAATAGCATTTAATGTTCATTTATTTACATTCCTATTCAACAAACATTTATTTAATGTCTACAAGGCTATGGGCATCATGCTACTCGTTGGATATAAGAATAGTCTGTAAGACACAGTCTTTACTCTTAAAGAAAAGGCCATTCAATGGGAAAACATTCATGAAAACAGAACACAGTGTGAAAAGTGTCAACAGCCCAGTTATGTGCCGTGCAGGGAGGGAGTGGTCCAGCAGAGGCAAAACCCAAGACTTTGCAATCCTAGTTGAAGAAGAACTGAATTATTTGATGAGTTATAGAATCAGCATTATGTAAGTTCCTTGTTCATAAAGTAGAATTGTAATCCTGACTGTCCAGGTAATAAGAGAGGCTTGTGTGATTCAGGGAACACACTAGGGCATGTGCAGTGAGGGCGAGCACAGTCAGAGACCGCTGCTACGCTCTCAGCAGAGAGCCCTGTACTTTCTCTTCACAATAATGGCAATAGTTAAAATGAATTGAGTTGCTACTGGCATAGCACTTTAAATTTATCACCCCAGTTAATCCTTATAATAATGCTTTGAGGTAGGCACAATGATTATATCCATCCTAGGATAGGCCAGATGTGGTTTGCTGATTGGCCCAAGGCCTTACAGCCCCCGGGAAGTGATGGAGCTAGGATCTGGACACAAGCAGTCGGACCCCAGAGCCCACAAGCCCCTCTTCTTGAAGCCCATTCTGCCCCTACCGATAACTTAGCTCATACCCCTGGTGGCTTTTCTGTAATTCTCTGAGGCTGTAAAATCATATCAGACTCACCATCCCTGAGTCAGGAACAGGGATCATGACAGTGACCATTCCTCCTGCACATGCGCAGAGTTGGGTCCACAGAGGTTCCCGAATGCTGCTGCTGTGCCTTGGTTGGAGGCGAAGAAAGTGACTCTGGGTGACCCAATGGTACAGGTACAATAATTCTCTTCTCCATCCCCCATCCCCACCACCTCTGGACAGGAGCATTTCACAGCTTAAGCAGTGGCAGCAGGAGATGAGCAGCCACTGGGACCTGCTCTCAGACCCAGTTCTGCTGCTGGTACCCTCCCCTCCCTGTTCAGCCCACTGGTTTGAGAGAGTCAGACCTTCTGTGGCTCATAAACTTTACCTATTCAAGAGCACCATTCCCTGAATTTTCTGAATTAAACCGCAGACATCCCCAGAGACTTTCTCTTCCTTCTATCCTGTGTTATGGGTTGGTTGCCTCAAAGTTGGTGGGTTATTGCTGATCCAAAAAGCAGCTTACAAGGCTACCTGGGGAATGAGAAGAAAAAAAAGAAAAACCCCCCTCAAATTCACTTTTCAATCAAGGCCATTCCTAATGTGCAGTGGCAGATTCTGTGAGAGCCCTGGAACCCATTATTCAAGTTCATGACTTATGTAGGTCAATGTAAATAATCCCTGGAACAGAGAGGTTAATGTTTACGATGGGTGAGGCACCCAATTCAAGTGGGTGGTTCAACGTGTTTTATAGTGGTTCAAGCCAAATTTTGACCAAGAAAAAAAAAAGAAAAAAGGCACGAAGATTGAGGTAGCAACTAAACCTCATTCCTCCTTAGTCTAAAGGCAGTCAGTTGGATCACTTAGGCTTCTTAAGAGCATCACTGTTTTTGGCCAATTTTTTCATGTCCCTGTGGGTAATTTTCAACCATGATAATCTGCTTTGGTGCCATGATTATAGATTCATATCTGAACAGTCAAGAGTATCAAATGTATGGTTAATTGGAAGAGAATTGATCATGCTCCCTTTTTAATAGTCTTGCTAATCTAGTTAAATAGTCTGTTACTAACTACTGTTACTCATCTAAGTATACTCAATTAGAACAAGATTTGAAGATAGAGCAAGTTCTACTTACTAGTAAACTGTTTGCTAATTGTTTATTCATTTGCTCATACTAATTGTTGCCTAATGTAAATGGTTTTAACCAGTGTAGAACACTTCTTTCAACCCATTGCTCATATCTAAACAGAATTAAAAGCTCTTTCTGCAGGTATTTCTCTTATACTCCAGTTGATGGCAATAACTTCTTATAGGTCCAGATGATAGTTCCTAATCCTGGTAGTACAAAAAAATTCTAAAGTGTATATTTTTTCTTGCTAAAAATTATATTTCATTTAGTGTTGGCTATTGCCTTTCTTTTATGACTTTTCCTGGGCAATACACACTCAGTGATCTTCCCCTTTCCACTCTGGGTATCTCTTATCTCTCTGGCAGTTCCTGGCCAAGGTCATCTGCTGACCCCTGGCTTTGGTTGTTGATATTTGGTGTCTGGACTCTAACCCATCCTACCAAGAAGGTTTACTGATTTTTTGGGCCCCTTACCATGATTGCCTGGATGCCTGCATGCTTCATGGATTGTGCTCTTCCACAATTTCCCTATGCCGTTCTGAGAATTCCAATTTTCTTGATAGCCACACTTGGGTGTCATAGAGATAGAAACTGTATCAAGAGACATGATGTCTCTGATCTGTTTGAACTTGCAATATCTGTTTATGGATTAGAATGGAGTTGTTTGCTCTTGGAAATTTTAACTTGATTATACTGATGAATTTACAACAAATCTTCTTGTAGTGACCATCATTTTTACAGCCTGCTTTGGCTCTCTTTACCTTGTCTTCATTTTCTTGATAGCATTGTCACTACCTGACACTGAAGTGTATATTTATTTGTTTATTGTCTATCTCCGCCACTATATGTGTGTTCTATGAGAGTAGCATCTTCAGTACTTAAAACAGTGTCTGGCACTTAGTAAGTAATGAATATGTATTTGTTGAATAAATGTTGAGTGGATGAAGTAGCCACAAGCAAGGAGAGCATATTATCAATTATCAGTATCATATCCCCTCCATAGGAACCGTTAGGATTAACATCTCTAGATGAGGATTCTGGTCATGTTTTTCTACAATTCTGTCGGTCTTTCCTCCCTCTAGAGACTTCTTTCCTTATGGCTGTAAGATGCTTGCCTAGAAGCAAGAACTCTGACATTCCCTGGGAAAATTGGATCACATGCCCATCCTGAGCTAATCACTGTGGCCTCTGGGATGGGAAGTATTGATTGACATAAGCTCATCTTGTGTTACTCCTTGACTGGAGATGGGGTCGTCTTGCATTGAAGCACTGGGACTTTGCAGTGGGGATTAGAAACCCAAAGCAAAATCAAGTCACTATTAACAAGAGGAAGGCACAATGATGCCAAAAATAGCGGAAGTACTCTATTGATGTGTAAACTATAGAGAACATCTTCAATCCTAACGATGCTGTAAAATGGGCAGAAGGAGAGTAAATGTTATCATCACCATCACCCTCACAAAACATTTCGGTGAAATGGTTTGCCTGCTTGCTGCATTGCAATGAACAGAGTAATGCTTCCAAGCTTCTGGCTTGCAAAAATTTTTTTTTCATTCCAATCTTTCACTCTTCAATAGCTCCTCCACCAATAAATACATTCCATTATTTTATATTTTCTGGAATTTTTTGGATGTCCTTATGTACTATAATATGTGAATGAGAAGCCTAAATCCTCTATAAACTTGAGTTGCATTGTTAATTTTATAAAATAAAAGCATCTTTTGCAGTCAATTCTTTTATATAAAATAAAAACCAATAATAGTGAATGGATTTAAGGTGAGAGATAATACATTTTGTGTGTTTTTTTCCTTACAAATCTTATGTGACTTTGTCAACTAGCCTAGATATTGAAATGTAACCATAATTTTATCACAGTGACAAGGTACATGAGACAGTAGAGCACCATGTTTTGGAAAATGTTCAGGCCATTTCTTATTCTTGCTTTTTTTTTTTTTTTGTTTTAATGATATGTGCAAAAGACATTGCTTTCATTGTAACCTTCTATATAAAACACTGTTATTGACATCTGAGGATTAAGTTTTAATTGAAGTAAGATTTTAAATGGTCTATTATCTGTGATCCCTATATAATGATCACAAAGACACCCTGGAGTAGGCGGTGAAACAGATAAATATGTTGAAAAGACAGCTAACAGCTCCATTTAGCTCACCCATGCTTGCCAAACTTGACACACACAATTTATCCCAGACTGATGGAAAGGGAGCATAAAATACAGCCAGATTGTGATACTGTACGTCTCTCAGATGGTGTTTCCTTGGGCTGAAAATCAGGTATCCTATACGCCCAGACATAGTATTCTGATAGCTGTAGATGGGCTTTTTGCCCAAACTCATCATATTTTTTATGCTTTAGTCTGGAACTTCCTTGAGAGCAAGGTTAGCAGTGAGTCTCTCACGTATATAACATCTTGGATGAAATGAGGTGCTCTGAGATTGGGGAGATACTCATGACTAAACCTGTACTTCTGTCTTAAGACAGAAGTTAAGAAGTGAATCCAGCAAACATTTAACAAACAATAATAATTTGCAATAGTGATTGTAAACAATGGGAAATAAAATATATTAGATTTGCTATAAAGTGGCTCCAGTGATGTTTTAGTCCCTAGATTTTTTTTTTTTTTTTTTTTTTTTTGGTATAAAAGGACTTTTCTACTCAAGAGTTTTTACTGAGGGAACATGCCAAAGAGAATTTTACTCCAGGCTGATGAGTCTGAATTTGAGTCTGTTTTCAAAAGTGATTCAATAACGTGGATTTCAGCAGCCTATCCATGACACAGGACAAGCCTTAGATTGCAGATTCAGCAGAGTAGGGGACCAGACCACAGCTGTGGTGTTCGCCATTTTTACTAGAAAAAATACCCCCCTTCCATGTGTGTCCCCTGCCTTGACCCCCAGCCAGCCAGCCACTTCCGACTTTCCAGCTCAGCACTGGCTTAGTCTGAGCTAAAGTGAATCCAAAATGTAAAGACAGGACCTGGCAGCAAGAAGCCAGTGAAGGAAATCTCTTGTGGACCTGGATTGCAATGGAAATTACCTGCTGCTTCTGCATTTATGTAGGACACCAGGGACACGGAAGTTGAGAGAGTGAGGATGAGGAGCTCAGGGGACAGTGGGGCATGGGCTCCATTGCGGGGTTTGGTGACATCACCCCTATAGCTGAGGGTGTTCTTGCTGTGGACACTCATATCCTTACTCCTGCTTTTCCTCCAGCCCAAAGGTCTGATTTCCTACCCTCATCTAATAAGTCTGGCTGGGCATACAATTTGGTATATAAAATCCAGCAATTTGCAGCAGAGCCTCTTCAAATAAGTGAAAGCAGCTAAGAGTCTTCTCCTTGCTTCCCAAAGGAGGGCATGATGACAAGGGCAGTAGAGACAAAGATGCTATGAATAGGCAAGAAACTCCAGATAAGCCTTAAACATCACATGAACCATGGGTGACAAGGAAGTTACCATGTTATTTGGCAGGAAAGCTGGAAGTAGGACCAGGATAAGACACTTCACATATGGGTGGTGGGGCTGGGTGTGCATATGAGAGAAAGCAAACTTTTTTTCCTCTTCTGTGCTTGTTTTCTTGGAGAGCATTCACCCACCCTCTAATGCAATCAAATGCAATCAGCTCACCCCCTTCTAGGAGAGACACTCACCTTCACCTCCTCCCTTTAGCCTTACGGCCCTCTCTGGGAATGCGGCCCTGCTCTCTCAGCTCTGCCCCAGGGTGGCCCCAGGTGAGCTCTCAAGGACTGTTGAGTTGACTAAAGAGTCCATGACCTTCAGCTGAGAGCCACCAGGGCGGGACAGAAAGCACAGGCTTCGACTCAGCAGAAGGGACTGAGGCCGATTTAAGGCAACCTCAGGATTGCAAAACACAGAGTGATCCTTCAGCCTGGATCACTTTACTCTTCTCCACCTGGAAAATACTTTCTAAGTCCTTAAAACCCGGTGCAATATCTTATCTTCCTGGAGACCTCTCCAGACTCTCCCAGTTCAGTCGGAGTTGCTAGTACCTTGCCCAATTATAGCAATTCTCTCCTCTGGCACTGTACGCTTTTTCTAGCAAGACTATGCACCTTTAGAGAAAAGAGGCCCTGTCCTGTTTATTTTTATGTTCCCCAAGCCTGGAATAACAGTAGTGTTGTTAAATGATGACGTGACGATAATGAAAGCTAACACTCGTATAGTACTTACTATGTGCCAGCCATCATTCTAGGTGGCTCACATATATTCACTCATTAATCTTTACAACAGTTCTAGGAGGCAGCTTCCGTTGTTTCATTCATTTTACAAATGACAAAACTGAGTCCTAGAATGATTAAATAGCCCCTTAAAGGTTAAATAACACAGCCACACATCTGCTGAGCATTGATACTGCTGGTGAGCAAACTCAGATTCTGAGCATTGAAACTGTCGGTGGACAAACTCAGAATTTTGGCTCTGTTTTCTTTACTGCGAGAGCACATAGTAGGGAGTCCACAAGTGATTTTCATGAATGAATGAATGGACTTGGAAAGGAACAGGAAGTAACTACCACCAAAGAATGGTTTAGATCAGCAATCCCCAACATTTTTGGCACCAGGGACTGGTTTCACGAAAGACAATTTTTCCATGGATGGGGTGGAGGGAGGAGGCAGTGTCCAGACGGTGATGTGAGCAAAGGGGACAGCTGCAAATACAGATGAAGCTCTGCTTGCTCCCCGGCACTCACTTCCTGCTGTGCAGCCTGGTTCCTAACAGGCCATGGACTAGTACTGCTCTGCAGCCAGGGGGCTTAGGGACCACAGGTTTAGATGATTTTTTTTTGGTCCATGAGATACAGACATCATATTTTGTCTTCTAACTCTTGGTCTGACAAAAGATTGATTTCTTGATTAATGAATTTCTTAATATGAACAATAGTACAAAATATAAAAAATACTATTTAGTTGTCTACAACATATTAGCAGATATAAATATATGTGTATATATGTACATATGTTTAAAATCTGGAAAATAAGGCTTCAATGAGTATGGAATAAAATAATCTTGAATGTAAAAGTTATCTAGATCAGCCACCAATTCCATGTTTGTGTCCCCTCTATAAAGCATTCATTAATAACCTGTCCAGGTTGAGCACGGTGGTGTGGGCTTGTAGTCCTAGTGACTCAGGAGGCTGAGGTAGGAGGATCCATGAGGCCAGGAGTTCAAGGCTGCAGTGTGCCATGATTGTGCCTGTGAAGAGCCAGTGCACTCCAGCCTGGGCAACACGGCAAGGCCCCATCTCTAAAAATAAATAAATAATGATTGAACTCCTCCAGGGGTAGGGAACTCATTACCTTTCAGAGTAACCTATTCACTCTTAAAAATGGCTCCATTGTTGAGATTCTTCTGAGTCACACTGAGCTATGGTGTAACCATAACTCTAAAGTAACTCTGCTAACTTCTTGGAGCATCTGCCCACTAATTCCAGTAGGAGGCAAAGTGCAGGGCTAGAAGATATCTTTGGTGCCTTTCTTCTATATATTTCCAAGTTATTACACAATAATCCCTCTGTTCTAATGGAAGAAATCTTTAGATTTCACTCACTGTATCCTTACCTTATTGCTTGACAGTGTTCTGTTTTCTTGAGTTTTGGGGACCTAGGAAAAGGAATGACGAGACTTCCAAATACAAAGCAAACATGACAATAGGATCTGTAAGTCACTTAGATTGGTGCTTCTCAAAATGTAAATGCACACATGAATTTTCTGAGAATCTTATTAAAATGTGGATTTTGATTAAGTTGTTTGACGTAGAACCTGAGATTCCAGTTTTCTAATAGGTCTCGGTTGATGCTGATACAGCTGGTCCAGGGACCACAGTTTGAGTAGCAAAGAACTAGAACTTAAGAAAGTATGAGACTGTGCATTTGCAATAATTCTCCTGTTCTTGGCATTGTCCACTTAACTAGTACCCCTACTTACTTAAGAACTCTAGTTTGTTCACTGGATTAATAGCAGGATTCCTCAAACTTTAATGGGTATAAAGAATCATGTGGGCCAGGTGTGGTGGCTCATGCCTATAATCCTAACACTCCGGAAGGCTGAGGCGGGCGGATTGCTCAAGGTCAGGAGTTTGAAACCAGCCTGAGCAAGACCAAGACCCCATCTCTACTAAAAAGAAAGAAATTAATTGGCCAACTAAAAATATATAGAAAAAATTAGCCAGGCATGGTGGTGCCTGCCTGTAGTCCCAGCTACCTGGGAGGCTGAGGCAGAAGGATTGCTTGAGCCCAGGAGTTTGAGGTTGCTGTGAGCTAGGCTGATGCCACGGCACTCTACCCCGGGCAACAAGAGTGAGACTCTGTCTCAAAAAAAAAAAAATAGAATGAGGTCAGCTAGGTGCAGTGGCTCACGCCTGTAATCTTAGTACTGTGGGAGGCCAAGGTGGGATTGCTTGAGCTCAGAAGTTCGAGATCAGCCTGAGAAAGACCAAGACTCCATCTCTACTAAGAACAGAAAAATTAGCCAGGTGTCGTGACTCAGACCTGTAGTCCTAGCTACTCAAGAGGTTGAGGCAGGAAGATCACTTGAGCCTGGGAGCTGAGGTTGCATGCAGTGAGCTATGATGAGGCCACTGCACTCTACCCAGGGCAACAGAGTGAGACTCTGTCTCAAAAACATAAAAATAAAAATAAATTAGATTGAGGTGATGGCTGCACAACCCTGTGAACACACTAAAAAAATTTAATTGTACAGTTTAAATGGGTAAATCATATGGTATATTAATTATCTCAATAAAGTTGTTTTAAAAAGCCAAGGTCAGAGCATATATAAAATCAAGTACAAGGTAAACATAAAGGAATGTCATTTAAAATAATAATAACAATTAGTTCCCAGTCATTAAGAACAAACTCTGTGACGGGCACTATATTAAGCGTGTGAAATATTATTTCTAACCTTTTCAGCAGTTCTAAAAAGTAGGTATATCATGTTAAATGTAATATAAATTTAACAGATGAAGAAACTAATAAGCAGGGAGGGTAAGTAACTTGCCTAAAAATGAACAGCTCGTCAGTCAGTTTCAGAGCCAGGATTCTAAGCCAGATTTGTGACTCCAAAGGTCTTTGATCGTATTATACTTTTCCTATCTTAGAAACAAACCCAGGGAAGCCAGTCTCTGTGGCTCATGCCTGTAATCCCAGCTGCTCAAGGAGCACTTGAGCCCAGGAGTTCAAGACTAGCCTGGGCAATAGCAAGACCCTCTATCAAGAAGGAAAAAAAAAGTCCAGGGACCTCACATCAATAACCTATTTCTATATCTCCTTCCATAATTAAGGTTCTAGGTAACACAGGATAACATTTAAACTCAGTCTGCTCAGGGCACCAGGTAGGTGTTCCATCTTGATCACACCAACCTGTGTTTATTACCATTGTCCTCAGCCTAACTGGGGACCTGAGTAGGATCTCCACAAGCAAAACACTCAGAGATAAAACTCCAACAAACTAAATAGTAGCTCCTTAGGTGTCAAACCGCCTTAAGATTCAAAGAATGGGAAGCGAATATTTATTGAGAGCTATTTTGTGCCAAATTACTGAGCTAAAGTCACAGATCATATGATCTAGGATAAATAGTTACAAGGAAGACTTCCCTACCTCTACCCCAACACCCCTCTACTGTTTGTGTTTCTCTTCTGTGAATGGTAATTAGATATTCCATGGGTAACTGCAGTCTCCCCTAAGGGTTGTTTAGACCTGGTATTGATCACATGCAAGAAGTGGACCCTCTCTCACATACAACCATAGGCTGGCAATATAGAGAACACCTTTTTTCACTGTGCCTTCTCCTCCATGTTTACAGCAATCTGGATGTGTTGGAGACACTCCCAGGTAAAAGACTTAAAGATGGCTTCTGCCACTGAAAACATAAGTGTTGTATGTCAAGGAGGGGAAGTATCCCAATAGAAGAACCACAAATTGAAGAGTGAGTTCTATCTTGCGAGCCACATGATACAGAAGCATACTAGTAACTCTGTGCTTATGTCCCTTTTTTATCTCTGAGCCTTTAGTAAAGTACCAAATGTTCCAGCCTGGTCTCAGCTGTGTACTGCAGGAATATTAAGGGAAGACTCTCCTTTGGGACAGAAAATTAAAGAGAAAGCTGAACTTCTTGAGGTCAGTAAGGGATTCCCCAGGGGAAGGTGAATCTTTAGGAACAAAAGTCTTTGCTGTGAGCTCCAATTACTCCACCCCATGTGCAGAATCTCCTTCTCAAGCCAACTCTGGAGGACCCTGGCTATTATTTATTGAGATAGAAAGCAGTTTTTTCCTATCAGAAGCAAAACCTTACTGTAAACCCAGGTCTATTGGACTCCAAAACCCATATCCTTACTGGCTGCTACATCATGCTGCCTCTATTATGCTATTAATAGAAAACTGGTCAGCAAAAGAATGAAAGAGAATCATTTAAGAGAAGGAAGAAGGAAGAAAGGGAGAGAAGGAAGGAAATAGGGGGAGGGATGGATTTCACCAAAGCAATAAAAACTCATTGTGGATTGGATGTCCAAGATGGAAGTATTTAAATTAGTAAGCATATTCAGAGAGTAGTATCTGATATATAGCTAGCATTCAATGTGTTGATCCCCTTCCTTGGGAACAGATTATACAGCCAAGTAGAAAAACACAGTCTTAAGTTTTAGTTTTTGAAGAAGTTCAAGTGTAATGATATTAGAATAAATATCCAATAACAACAAAAAACTCCACATTTCCTTATTGAGAAATTCCTTAGGGAAAAAGAACCCAGAAGCACTCTGGGAGGCCGAGGCGGGAGGATCACTCAAGGTCAGGAGTTTGAGACCAGTCTGAGCAAGAGCGAGACCCCATCTCTACTAAAAATAGAAAGAAATTAGTCGGACGACTAAAATTATATAGAAAAAATTAGCCGGACATGATGGTGCATGCCTGTAGTCCCAGCTACGTGGGAGGCTAAGGAAGAAAGATTGCTTGAACTCAGGAGTTTGAAGTTGCTGTGAGCTAGCCTGACGCCACAGCACTCTAGCCTGGGCAACAGAGTAAGACTCTGTCTCAAAAAATAAAAAAATAAAAAAAAAAATAAAGTAAAATAAAAGAAACCAGAATTGGGGGAACTATAAAATTATTCATCAGTTCTGTTTCAGTCAAAAAGAAGAACATAATACTTCTCCAAAATATATAAAAGCAAAAATATATGTAAATTCATGAATTCATTAAACTGCAAAATTGTTTGGTTTTTTTATTTTATAACAATGAGGTATAGTATCTTTTTGTAACTGCTAAATGTCACAAAAATTCAAGGCACTTCAGATTTCAAGTCACTTATGTACAAGTTCCCTCTCAAAAACACCCTCCCAACTAAAACCTCTTCCTGTTTTTCAACCTTGTATGTTTACTTTCACATCTGCTGCAAAAGATAAAAGCAACAATGGGGCTATCAACCACATGACTGTGTCCTACACACTAGGAAATGAAGCTCTGAAGCCAGATTTGCTGTGAAATGGGTCTTTAGAATACTCATACACAGGCTTAAAATTTTTTTTCTTTTTCTTTTTTTTTTTTTTTTACAAACCCTTGTGTTGAGGGCTTAAAAATGTCATAGTATAAGTCTGGATCAAATCCAAAGATCATTACACAAAACCATATGCTTTCTATTAAGCTATATATTTAAATCTATCATATAGATACATAGATTCCAATTTATGGGTCAAGATGCAAAAATTATTCTTCTTAACCAAAGATGATTCTCCTCTATCTCCATGAGGTCAGATTTTTTTTTCCAAGCAACACATTCCAAACCTATCCATGAAGTCAGATTTTATCAAAGGGAAAAGAGAACTAACATTCAGTTACAATTATTTTACTTATAAACATTTATTAAGTACCTCTATGTGACAGGCACATTGCAAGTTTGTTTTTGTTTCTTATTACTATGTGTTCTCTGTAATGTAGGTATCGTGCTTATTTCACAGAAGAAACTGAGGCACAGAAAAGTACTTTCACAAGATCACAATTATTAATAAATTATTGGCTTTTTTTTTTTTTTTGAGACAGAGTCTCACTGTGTTGCCCGGGCTGTAGAGTGCCGTGGCATCAGCCTAGCTCACAGCAACCTCAAACTCCTGGACTCAAGCGATCCTTCTGCCTCAGCCTCCCGAGTAGCTGGGACTACAGGCATGCGCCACCATGCCTGGCTAATTTTTTACATATATTTTTAGTTGCTCAATTAATTTCTTTCTATTTATAGTAGAGACGGGGTCTCGCTCTTGCTCAGGCTGGTCTTGAACTCCTGACCTTGAGCTATCCACCCACCTTGGCCTCCCAGAGTGCTAGGATTACAGGCGTGAGCCACTGCGCCCGGCCATTTTCCTCTTAGAATGGCAGTCTGGTAATTAAGCAGTTAACCCCTAGAGCTGAGGAAGAGCTATAGCAAAAAGCAAGTTTAAAAAGTTTATCATTCCTGGCCGGGCGCGGTGGTTCACGCCTGTAATCCTAGCACTCTGGGAGGCTGAGGTGGGAGGATTGCTCAAGGTCAGGAGTTCGAAACCAGCCTGAGCAAGAGCGAGACCCCGTCTCTACTAAAAATAGAAAGAAATTAATTGGACAACTACGAATATATAGAAAATATTAGCTGGGCATGGTGGTGCATGCCTGTAGTCCCAGCTACTCGGGAGGCTGAGGCAGAAGGATTGCTTGAGCCCAGGAGTTTGAGGTTGCTGTGAGCTAGGCTGACGCCATGGCATTCACTCTAGCCCCGGCAACAGAGTGAGACTGTCTCAAAAAAATTTAAAAAAATAAAAAAAATAAATAAAAAAGTTGTCATTCCTTATTCCTGCAGGTACAGGAAAAGGAAAAAAGAAAAAAAGAAAAGTTATCATTCCCAAAAGCCTTTCCTCTCCAAGATAGTCCCACCAATTCCTTTCTTTACTCTCTGATCTTGCTGGGGAAGGAGGCAGCTTTTCCTCCCATTTCATCATTCTTGGAGGTTGTTTTCTTTTCAGATTACTTATGATCTTTTTCGTAGTGTGGAAATTATTACAATGTCCAAACATTGTATTTAAAGATCTTTTGACAGAGTCAGAAAGAAAAGATTTTCTATCCTACGATATCACCAACAGGACATTAAGACATAATTAGGAAATGATGAAGCCTGGATATCTCTACTTAGTGAAGTTGCTTCTTTTCAAGCAATGTAATTTCAAGCAACTTTTGGAAGGGGCCATGTCTTTTTTTTTTAATCTTTGTACCCTTCAGTGTCTAGCACAGTGCCGCACACATTGCAAATGATGAGTGGAATTTACAAACCTCCAGAGTCTGTTGCTGGACAAACAGAGGCAGGCTTTAAAAGCGGCAAGATGTGGGTTCAGAACCTACCACTGTCACTTACCAGCTCGACAACCCTAGTAATCACTTAGCCTCTCTCAGCCTGCCCTGATCTAGTCAGTGGGAGTTGTGAAGCTTCCAGGTGATGTGTTTAAAGCACCTGGCCACCAGCACGTTGCTCAATAAATGCTGGCAAATGTGGTAGCATCATCCACAACTATGGCAGCTGATGGTGCAACCCTTTTGACAGAGGGACTAGTGAGGTTTGAAAGAGGAATATATGGCCGTTTTCTCAGAGTGGGCTGGGCCAGTTAGTGCCATCTTGCCAGCATTTGCGTCCATGTGGTCAGGGAGAACACCTTAGCATCTTCTTTCCTGGAGAAACCTGCAGTCTTAGGAAGCACCACAAAAACTCTATCCTTTTTGAAGTAAAAGGATTGTATGTGTCTCGATTCTCTTTAACGCTGGTTTCATTTGAACTTTGCTCTCCACTGCAAGAGCCCTCAAATGCCAAGTACCATCCCCAGGCTCCTGTAGCTACTAAATCCCCTTCCTTCCCCTCTGGCAGAACCAGAGGGATCCCAGATTCCTCCCCTGCCCCTAGGTCAGAGTACAATCAAGGCTGAAGCCCACCAAGCCTGCACATCCAAACTATGTCGTAGGTCTTCTTAGATGTCGCAGTCAAAACAGCAAGAACCTGAAAACAGCTCATGAGGACCTGAGTGTGTATAACGCCCTTCCTACCTTGTGAAGCATTAGACACTGCTACCCACAACCTTCTCCACTCTTCATTCTTTCCTGTGGCTCCAAGTCCATAGCTACCACAAATAATTTGGGGTTGTGGCTCAAAGTCCCACGGAGACCACCAACTCTCTCTGTCCGTCCTCAACCTCAGGCTTGTCCTCAGAGTTCCTGCCTCTGCCCCATTATTTTTTCCTTAGCTTCCTGGGGTGGCAATCTCTGTCTCCCCTCCCCTTCCCGCCACCCATCCATCACCTCCTTCCTCCTCCCCAGGGATTTTTACCTTGAAGTCAGGAATAGCGAACTTGGTATTATAAGACAGGTTGGATTTGGAGGTTACGGTATTCATCCTCTCCAGAGCTTGTAAATTTTCCTTATCGCCAGGGGCAGAAATTAACCAAAACTCCGACATGCTTCCAGTCTTCTCTAATCCAGGCACTGCCCAGAACCAACACAAACACACACAAACAGAAACAGGAGGCGAGATGTGTCAGATTTCCCTACTTCACCACTCCCTGCCCTCAGAATTAATCCTTTCTAGGATCTGTCACTTTTCTTTCTTATTTCTAGCCCCCTCAACCTTCCTGTTCAGATTCTAGAGCTCCAAGGACACCAGTCTGCAAGAGCAACGCGCTTATCTCCACTGGGAAGAGCCCTCAGGTCTTCAGGAGAGGCCAGGGCTCCTCCATCCCTGGGGTGGTTCGGACTGGCTTTAAGGGGCAAAGGAGGGGAAACTTCCTTCCATTCCCCCTGCTCTGAACCCCTACCTGACATCATAAACTGGGGGGCAGTAAGCTGGACCTGGACGCCTTCTGGGAGGATATTTTTCTTCCTTCCACATGGCATCTTCCGGATGCAGATGGGTGGAGGAAGGAGGTAAGGGAGAATTTTCACAACAGGCCTCAGGTAAACCCCCAGATCTTAGCTGGCCAACCTCGAGATTGGTATTTGCTTTAAAAATAGACTTCAGAAGGGCTCTTTTTGAGGAGAGAGAGAGACAGAGAGAGAGAGAGAGACAGAGAGAGACAGAGAGAGAGGTACTAAGCGTCTTTTGCACTGTGCTACTCGCGGAGCAGAGCTGGGTACCTCCTTGCCGGGCCTGGCGGGTAGTTCCTGGGCTCACGTCGAGTCGCTCTGCCGGTGGGACGTGCGCGCCTACACCTTCCCCACGCGTGCCTCCCTCGCGTCGCCTCCCCAACCTCTGGACAGCTGCGGGGAAACGGGATGGCAACCTCAAGAGAGCAAAAGGACCCCTCGGGGAGCCCTTTCTGTTCGTCTCACTCAAATCCGAGCTTTTTCCATCCTAACCCTGCGCAGACCCAACGCCTGACTGCCTATGGCCCGGGGACAAGCTGGCCCTGCGCAACACCTGCGGAGATGCCACCTGCCCGGCCCGCGCGGCGGCGCCGGCTTCCCACGTTCCCACTGAGAAAGCGCGGCCAGGGCGGGAAGGACGCGGGTCCCCCTCCGCGGCCCCTCTCGTGGCTGCCCCGCGCGTCTCCCCGTACCGACGCCCGGGTCCCCGCGGCGCCGCGCGTCCTTACCGGGGCCGGCGGGGCGCGGGCCGCGCTGTCGGGGCTGCGGGCGGCGGGCGCGGGGCGGAGCGCACGGCCGGCTCCCGGCAGGCGGCGGCTTCTGCGGCTCCAGCGCCCCGCCCCGCCTCTTATCCCCGCGCGGGAGGCGGCCCGGCCCCCGCCGGACATTTGCATACCGGCCGCCCGCTGTTGGGCCCACAGGGGACCAGGCCGGGGAGCAGGCGCCGGCTCCGAGCGGGGAGCGGGCGGGGACGGCTGCGGGACCCGCGGGTCTAGGCTTCGGCGTCGCATCCTACGGGGTCTCTGGCCCCGCGACGCAGCAGAGCCGGCTAGGACGTGTGGACGGCTGAGCCGGGCACAGCCGCGACAGGATTCCGCGCGCGGCACGACCCTGCCCTCCCGCGGCTGCGCTGCCCGCTCCTGGTACCCCCCAACACCACCACGCACACGCGGGTCTTGGGGAAGCACCTGCTCCCAGGTGTTTCCAAGGCCTGAGCACGAGAGAGACAGGGCTGACCTATGAAAAGCAGCGCAACAGGTTCCCAGATGTTTTGGAAAACACACCTGGGTAGAGGAGCAAAACCTTTTCCCCTCTGTCCGTGTGGGCGCGAGCTTACTCCTGGTTGCCCAGGAAACCCCCACCTCATCCTACCCACCTTTCCAATTGCCCGTTGGATACCGGGAATTTAAAACTACCGTGCTAAGATCATGATGTGAGTTCTTGATAGGTACTGTCCGAAATCAAAAGGCAGAACCCCCAGAGATTAGCCTGTGAATGTTAAAAACAAGACAAAATCAAGAGAAAACTCTCTGAGAATTCATTTTCTCTGGACTAAAGGACGAAACTTCAAAGCATCCTTCTCTGTGGGCAATGTTTTCAGTGGTTTCTGGGAAAGATAGAAATCTCAGGATCATGGGGTGGGGGCAGTTGAAGAAGGTGTTCATTGCTTCCTTGAGAATGGACTCCCCTAATACGTAGATCTAGTCGCACTGTCAACCCATTCTTGTGAATGCCTTCGGATCTTTGGGAATAGTTTTTGACATCATCTGGGACTGAAGCAGCTATAACCACATAGGGTGGGATGTGAAGCCCCAGACCCAGAACAGAAGGGTGGCTTTAAGGTCACAATGGGATCATACTTCGAGCCTATTATGGATTTGGAACTCCCAGCACCTGCAGTGCCCATGATTGTTATTGAGACACTAATGTGCATTAGTCAGTCCTTGCAACATCTTCCTTAGGGAGGATACCTGAAACTGAGGGATGAGGAAACCCGATGTGTACAGGGAGGTTAAGTGGCTATTCCCCGGAAGGAGTGGTCTGGTTGAACATTAAAACCAGGGTGGTCTCCAATCTTGGACTTTATCCAGACATGCCATTTGATCCAGTCAGGGAAAACAATCACAGAGCTGGGGCAGACCTCGTTTGCAAACAAAGACAGGGATGCCCGCAGAAGTTGCATGAATTGCCCAGTGTCACACAACTGCTTATGGCAGAGCTATAAATGGAAATCAGTCCTGAGATCCAGTCTTGTGTCCTTCCCACTGCTCCCAACAAGCCCGCAGGACTGGGTCATCACTCCGAGAGAGAATCCATGCTTTCTATTTCAGTCAACATTTTCCTAGACTTCAAAGTTCAGAAGGCTTCTCTGAGATTGGTCAACATGTTCAGTTCTCCTGGCTTCTCAGAGATTGGTCAACATGTTCAGCAGTGTCTCTGACTTCGCACCATTCTTTCTCTAAAGCTGGTTTCCTTTAACTATTAATAGTTTGCTTTGTGAAATAAAACAAGTCAGGCACAAAAACCTCCAGGACATCTGATTAAGAAAACGATAAGGCCAGGTGAGGTGGCTCATGCCTGTAATTCCAGCACTTTGGGAGGCCAAGACAAGAGGATTGCTTGAGGCCAGGAGTTCCAGACCAGCCTGGGCGACATAGTGAGACCCTGTCTCTACTAAAAAATACAAAAGAAAACAGTAAGGACCTACAGTGTTTCTTGTCTTCCTTAAAATCTTCCTACTCAAAATATGAAAACTTTGTGATCTTTCACATCTAAAGTTTCTTGTTAAATAACTGAATTTATAATGGATTATATCTATTACTGCAGGAGTAGCTTGACTTTTCTTTTCAAATAACTTTTTTCTCTGCCTGTAGAGGAAATTTTATAAAGAATTTGGCAAACAGATCCTTTTGTGGGTCATAAGCATAATGGTTGGGTTTTCACACACACCTGTGTGATATGCCTCCCTCAAAGCTTGTTAAGATGTCAGCACATTACCCCTCTGACAAAAAAAAAAGAGTTTAGCAAACAGAAAAGCATAAGGAAGAAAGTAAAAATAACCTGTCATTCCATAGTCTGAAAATAACTGCTGTTAACATTCAAATGCTCTTTGTTACTTTTTAATGCATATTCATATATATATATAGATATGGACTTTTTGGCATGATTGAGATTATATGTTACACATGAAATTTGGCGTCTTGCTCTTGATTACTTTTTAAAGATCAAAAAACTATCAAATGTATCTTATCAGTAAAGGATAATCCAATGTCATCAGCAGTTTACCACAGCTCAGAACTTGAGTCAGATATCAAAGCCAAATAAAGGCACCTTGTTGGACAACTTACATCTTGAAACAGAGAGAAGAGGAGGAGACAATCTTGCCCAAGAGGTTTTGATTTGCATCTCTCAAAGGCAACCACATATGGACTTACCAGTTTTGAGCCAACTTGTGTTTTTCTCTCAAGTTTCCCTATAAAGTGTGATCCAGGCCAGGTGCGGTGGCTGTCGCCTATAATGTTAGCACTTTGGCAGGCCAAGGCAGGAGGACTGCTTGAAGCCAGGAGTTGGAGATCATCCTGAGCAAGAGTGAGACCCTGTTTCTACAAAAATTATCCAGGCATGGTGGCACGTGCACGTAGTCTCAGCCACTCAGGAGGCTGAGGCTGGAGGATCACTTGAGCCCAGGAGTTTGAGGTTGCAGTGAGCTATGATGACACCACTGCACTCTACCCTGGTCAGCAAAGTGAGACCCTATCTCAGAAAAAAAAAAAAGACAAATAAAATAAAGTGAGATCAGTTTTTAACACAGAGTAATAGATCAAAAGTTTGTGCAGCCTACTCCCTTGCTATGTTAGAAGAGTATGATCTAGCAATCCTATTCTATAAGGAAAGCATTTCTGTTCCATATATCAGCTTGAAACAGCGTTAAGCAAGCCATTTTCTGTCCCCTCCCCACACATTCCCAAAGTCTCTGAAATCTGCTACTAAAAGACTAAGAGTTTATGTATCTTGTTCACTGCTCTTAACATACTCCCCAGGTTACAAAAGATAAAGAACTCAGGTCATAATAAATGCTATCTCTTCCTGGAAACAAAGGCTGGGGAGGAAATGCCATCAGCCTTGAATCATCTTGGGCTTATTATCAATTTGGCTTTGGTTAGATATTTCCAAAATGTTTCTGCAGCTGGCACTGGCCGTGCACTGAGCCAACTGAAGTCTGTGCAAGATCGAACAGTCCCGTCAGGTTTGGGAACCAGAAGGACGAGGCTGGCGTAGCTGGTCTGTTGTTCTCCTGCCACTCCCAGAAGGCGTAGTTTTTGGACTTCTTCATAACCTCCTAGAAACAGCCATCAGAGGATGCCCTTTCCAAATTAGCAGAGACGTAATTGCCTCTCATTTGGCTCATACGGATTTTTCTAGGTTTTGCTGAGAAGAACCCAGGGAAGTTTTTCTAGAAGAACAGCTCTACAGAGTGGAAAAATGTAAGTGGCATTGTCCCTTGAGAGTCAATATGGTACTGTAGAAACAGATTAGGCTTTGGAATCAGACAATCGGATAAGCTGCTTAAATTTGCTGAGCTTCACGTTTCCCATCTGAAAAAAGGGAGCACAAATACGCCCACGTTTTAGGCTTTTGTGAAGATAGGAGAGAATAGCATTTCTGGCAAGAGCCGCTGGGTAAGATTTCCCCTCACTTCTCACTATCCTGCTTTCTTAGATGTTATTTTGGGTTTTACGCTTTAAGTTGGCACATTGCAATGATGTCTTGAAATCATCCAGCATCTTTCCTCAAGGGCCCAAAGAACTCTGATCCATGGTTTCTCTTTCAGCCAAACATCCCTTCTGGTTTTAGGAAAGCCATCATTATAATTGCCACTTTTTGTTGAAGAAAATAAGGCCAGGGAATTCTCATTGTTTATTTGCCCAGGTGTATAGAGTTAACAGCAAATCTGTTCATTCCCTCATTTAACGAGTCCCACCCCCACCGGCCCCCACTGACATCTGCAAGGCACTATGGGGCATGCAAAAATGAACCAGAGTTTTCAGACTAGCAGCAGAGCAAAGCATGTCTGGTAAACAGAAAGTTGAGCAGTCCCAACTCACTAATGTACAAAACACTAAGCAGGATGTGATACATGCATAGAAATGAGGCGTAGACAAGCAAGAAAGCCCATGATCCTCATTTCACAGATGAGGAAACAGGCTCAAGGAGATTAAGGGATCTGATCAAAGCACAGTTAGTGGCAGAACCAGGACATGAACTTCATTCTTCTACCAAGTGTCTATTGCATTATAAGATCTAAACTAGCCCTTTACTGCCCTATCCAAAGAACTAGTGACTAGCACTCTGCCTATAGAGCTACTGTCCTGGCTCTTCCAGTTGTTAACTGAGTGAATGTACCCTAGTCTCTTAACTACTTGAGAGCACTTTTCAGTAGGCTATAAAACATGGTTAATGATAGTACCTGTCTTACAAGGTTTTCCTGGGAATTAAATGAAATGGCACAGTGACCAGTTCGTAGTAAGCAAGGTATGCCATTGGTATTAGCTATTTTATATTTTCTTTTCTTTCTTTTTTTTTTTTTTGAGACGGAGTCTCACTCTGTCGCCCTGGCTAGAGTGCTGTGGCATCAGCCTAGCTCACAGCAACCTCAAACTCCTGGGCTCAAGCCGTCCTCCTGCCTCAGCCTCCTGAGTAAGCTTGGACTACAGGCATGTGCCACCATGCCCGGCTAATTTTTTTCTATTTTTGGTAGAGACGGGGTCTCACTCTTGCTCAGGCTGGTCTCTAACTCCTGAATTTAAACGATCCGCCTGCCTCGGCCTCCCAGAATGCTAGGATTACAGGCATGAGCCACCATGCCTGGCCTAGTATTAGCTACTTTAAAAAGCTCTAGTATCACCTTATTTCTGGCTGAAAGCAAAAAAAAAAAAAAATACAAAAGAAACGACTAGGGTGGGTGAGGTGGCTCAGACCTGTAATCCCAGCACTTTGGGAGGCTGACACAAGAAATCACTTGAGGCCAGGAATTTGAGACTAGCTTGAACAACATAGCAAGACCCAGTCTCCACAAAAAATAGAAAAATCAGCCAAGAACAGTGGTGCATGCCTATAGTCCCAGCTGCTTGGAAGGCTGAGGCAGAAGGATTGGATCGCTTGAGCCCAGTCCAGGAATCTAAGGCTGCAGTGAGCTATGTGATGACACTACTGCACTCTAGTCCAGGGGGCAGAATGAGACTTTGTCCAAAACAAAAGAAAGAAAGAAAAAAAAGAAAAGAAAAGACTAAAATATAAAGAGGTAAATAAAAATAACAATAATAATAAAATAAAAAGCTCTGTTCTTCTCTACCTCTTTTCTTTTCCTTCTTTTATTTCTCATTTCCAAGTTCCTTTTTCCCCTCACAGAGCTCTTTCGGAAGACACAGATTCTGCCCTGTTGCAAACATGGGGCACATTTGTCACTCCTGCATTCAGTCACTTTAGGTGAATAGAAGAGGTCCCTGACCCCCCAAAATTCAGAGTCCTGAGCAGGGAAGGAGGAGAAAAGGGAAACGCAGCGCAGCTTGTGCTCTGGGAAGGGCCTTTGGCTGCAGAGAAGAGCCTCCTGTGGGAGTGTCAGTTCTGCCATTTATTAGCTGTGCCCTTCCGTCACCCAACCTCTCAGCACCTCAGTTCCCTCGCCTATAAAATGGGGATGCAAGGTCTAACCGGGTAGCTGTGATGACGGTGGAGTGAGATGACCCTGCAGAAAGTCTGCACATGCCGGAGCCTGGCGCGCTGCCGGTAAGTGCCCCCATCATTTCCCTGGGATTACAGGCTCCGGGATGGTGGGAGCCTCGTGTGCTAGGTTCACCTGCCAAGTTCTTAGAGCTGAGTAGATGCTCCGTGAGTATCTTTTGGATCACTGCACCTGAAGCAAGGACCTTACATGCTGAGAAATGCCTGGAGAGTCAGGGGAAGCTGAGTGAGAATGTTTTTGCTCTTCTTAGATCTCTCTGTTTTACAAATTTTAAATGGTTTGAAAGAATCATGAAGATCTATGTCTGTGTGAGTATCAGGTATCTATGTTATGAATGAGTGACATCTATAGTCATTCGGTTAGGGTTGTAAGACTGAAAATTAGAAACAACATATATGTCCAACAAGAGGATTGAACAAATTAATAATACTATAATCATGCGGTCATTAAAAACACTTTAGAGGAGTATTAAATGACATAAGATATGATCATAAAATATTAAGTGGAAAAATCCAAAATCAAGATTCCAATTTTGTAAGAAATCATACATAAATATAACAAATGTAATACATACATTATATGTTATATATATTGAGAGGAAATACATCAAGATGTTAAAAGAGGCTATTTCTGGGTGATGGGATTATAGATGCTCTTTTTCCTTTGACCTTTTCCATATTTTCAACTTCAATAATGAACATGTCATGTTTTTAAAAACTTTTTTCTTTTTTGTTTTTCCAAGAACACTTTGTCACACCTCCAATTGAAGCAAAGCAATACAACATGCTGCCCCTTCATCCAAAAGCCGTGTTTTTCTTCTGCCCTTTTTGACGACTCAATGAGTCATCAGCAAAAGGCCAATTGAGTGCTTTTAAAATGGGGACAAGTCATTTTTTAAATCAAGAAAAATCCTGAATGGTATTAAAACTGATAGCCATCGGATGCCCAGATGCCAATTACTAAAGGGTAATAACTTTCTGCATTTTCCTCATTCTGTTTCCAGCCCTGGAATCTTCCATTTTGTTGCTTCTCCTCCCCTTCCCATTCTTGTAACAGAGAAAATGGCCTTAAAAGGGTAAAAGTGTTTCTTGTCTTTTCAAAATCCCCTCACCCTTTGTGAGAACTAAAACCTATATCCCTGCCTCAGCCCGCGGTCAGGAGGGGCAGGGGAGTGTCCTTTGTTCCTTGTGCCACAGGGATGGCTCAAGGGAATTGTCCGGGTGGAGGTCACGAGATTGTCTTAGCAGAAGATGGGATGAGTCAGAATCTTGAAAAGCTCTGCACTTCTGCTCAGAAGAAGGAAGCTGGTACTTTAACAGACAGGAGTCTGCCAGCCTCATTTGCCAACAAATTAACAAACTTCTCTTTCCTTCTCAAACCACTTGTCCTCCTCTTCTGAGGCAGCTTCGGTAACAAGCACCGAACTTTCGGTAATACTCTTTATGTTATTTATTTATTAATTTATTACGATCTAGTTTTGTGTTAAATACAACCTTCCCACTCCTAACCTCAGAAAAGTTAGAGAGAGACCACCTTTTTTTTTCGTTTGTTTCTTTTTCCTCATCCTAAAACTCAGTTGCACATCTGAATATTCCCATCCTCTGTTCTTGGAAATGCATATGAGCGTGATCAATACTTTGTTCCAGGAAGCCATGTATTACGGCAATGTTGGAGAATTTGTTTTATCAGCTACATAGTATTGTTCTGATTATCCAATCTTTTATTATGATTAGTTATGTATCTCTTTTCTTATGCCAAATTTTCAGTGTCTTGAATTACCTTTTCCTGCTTGGATTTTTCCTTATTCCCCCCAACCCCCAGGGACCTAGAACAGGCCTGGCATAGAGCAAACATTCAAAGCTTACATATTGAGCTAAGCTAATAAATATTTGTTATGAGGCTCTCCTAGCATCATTACAATCTTTTAAAACCATGCAATAGAATGTTTCCATGTGTTCTATACTGTTCTTCACTTCCCTAAGTCACTTCCTAATAGCCCCGCCAAAGCACGCACTACTAGTTCTACCTTCAAAGAAAATCTTGAACCTGCTCACTCTTCTTCTTACCATTGCCCACTTCTAGGGGATCATACTCTTTACTTTTGTTTCTTGTTGTGGATTGAATAGTGCCCACTGCCCTCCCAAAATTCATGTTCACCTGGAACTTCACAATGTACCTTATTTGTAAATAGGGTCTTTGCAGATGTAATTAAACTTCGTAAGAGTTTGAGGTTGCTGTGAGCTAGGCTGATGCCAAGGCACTCTAGCCCGGGCAACAGAGTGAGACTCTTGTCTCAAAGAAAAAAAAACTTCTTAAGATAATATCCTCCTGGCCAGGCATGGTGGCTCATGCCTGTAATCCTAGCACTCTGAGAGGCTGAGGCGGGTGGATCGTTTGAGCTCAGGAGTTCAAGACCAGCCTAAGCAAGAGCGAGACCCCGTCTCTACTAAAAATAGAAAGAAATTAATTGGCCAACTAAAAATATATAGAAAAAATTAGCCGGGCATGGTGGCGCATGCCTGTAGTCCCAGCTACTGGGGAGGCTGAGGCAGGAGGATCGCCTGAGCCCAGGAGTTTGAGGTTGCTGTGAGCTAGGCTGATGCCACAGCACTCTAGCCTGGGCAACAGAGTGAGACTCTGTCTCAAAAAAAAAAAAAAAAAAAGATAATGTCCTCCTGGATTTAGGTTGGGCCCTGAATCCAATGACTGGTGTCCTTATGAGAAAAGGGCTCAGAGACACACAGGGAACAAGGTCATGTGACGTCAGAGGCAGAGATTACAGTGGTGTAGCTACAAGTCAAGGAAGGCCAAGGATTGCTGGAAGCCATTGGAAACCAGGAAGAGGCAAGGAAGGAGTCCTCCCTAGAGCCTTTGGAGGGAGCACACCCTGCTGACACCACGATTTGGGCTTCCAGCCTCGAGAGCTGTGAGGCAATAGATTTCTATTGTTTTAAGCCACTCAGTTTGTGGAATTAGTTAAAGCCACCGCAGGTAACTAATCCACCTCCCTACAATCAGAGTTGTAGGTCGTAACATGTATCAGGTCATACCACTCCTCTGCTTAAAATCCTCCAGTCATTTTGTCAAGTTTTAGTCTGAAAATGCTGTTCTTAGCATGCTCATGGCCGAGGGTTGACCAGACACACCAAAGTAAGGCGAGCACAGAAATGAGGTTTATTGAGGAGAGAAAGACGGGATTGTAGGGCAAGAGCAAGATACAGGTTTACAGAGCATGATACATATGCCACAGATGACAACCAGACCCATGGTCACAGCAAAGGGAAGGGCAAAAAGGAGCGCTTGGCTACAGTCTGCGTCTTTTTTTATCGTGACCGCATAGGGACCTCCCTCAGGTTCGGACGTCACCATGGAACCACTGTGATTGGACGGTTGGGAGTTGCGTGACCTGAGTCTTACTGCACATGCAGATCTCCCATGAGCCTCTCTGAAAGATTATTTGGGGGCTGAATTTCAGCAGCACCCACTTTCGTCCCTAGGAGACCCAGAATCCCTTGCTATCTACCTAACAATTCCCATTGCTCTCCAGATAAACTTCAAAGCTCTCATCATGGCCATCTGCAAATGGCTATGACTGGGTCCTAACTTCAGCCAGGCATGGCCTGGGGACCACCCTGTCATCCAGTGATGAATCTGCAGGGGGACAAGACGGTGCTCCTCACCACCCTGAAAGCCATCTTCAGACTTGGCCTCCATTCTCCTGCCATCTTCTCATCACAGCTCTAAGAAGTCTATGTCAACCTAGTTCCCTCAAGGTATTGCAGAAAAGCCTCTGTCAGCAGTGATAAGAGGGAGCCCTACATGCTAGAGCATGGCTCCCCCTTCTGGATTGACTAAGAAGGACACAAGGAACTTTTTGGGGTGGATGCATCTTGGACTTTTTGGAAGTTTCTATATCTTGATGGAGTGCGGCTTACATGAATATATGTGTTTATCAGAAGGCATCAAATTGTACCCTCAAGATTTATATATTTCACTGTATGTAAACTTTGTCTTTAAAATAACCCCACAAGCCAGGCACGGTGGCTCATGCCTATAATCCCAGCATTCTGGGGGGCCGAAGCGGGAGAATCGCTTGAAACCAGGAGTTCAAGCCCAGCCTGGGCAACATAGTAAGATCTCATCTCTAGAAACAATAAAAAATTAGCCAGGTGTTATGTTGCACACCTGTAGTCCTAGCTACTTGGGAGGCTGAGGTGGGAGGATTGTTTGAGCCTGGGAATGTGAGGTTGCAGTGAGCTATGATTGCACCAATGCACTCAAGCTTGGGTGACAGAGTAAGACTCTGTCTCAAAAAAAAAAGAAAAAGAAGGAAATTTTATCTTTAAATTTTTCCCCAACACTACCAGTTCCATCTCCCACCTTATTCCCCTGCCTTTCCACCCTAGGACCAACCAAAACTCACTGAATCCGCCCTTGCCTGTCTGTCACCCCTCATGCCTCCACTTCATTCCTTAAACTCCACGGTCCTCCCAACTCCCTTGACCCTTACTTGCTTTGTGTTATTTGATGGGCAACAATCCAACCCTGGTAAAACCCAACTGTTGACCTGCTCCATGCCTACACCATGCAGCTGCAGGAGGCTGGAGGAAAACACAGCCCTGCGCTGATTGGTCTCACTTAAGTGGATGACCCCGAACCTAAGTGGATCCCTTGATACAGTCTGGGAGACTATCCTGTTTTCCTGATTTCTTTTTGCTCCGTTCTCCCAGAACACTGACGCTCTCCTCATACATCCAATTCCTCTCTCATCCCACCCTCAGCTGAGTACTTTGCTTCCTAATTCTCTGGGAAACTAAATCAAAGCAGAACCTACACAAGCCCTGGTCACCGTATACAAAACTTCACTCGAAATGAATCATAGGCCCAAATGTAAAAGCTGAAATTATGAAACTGTTAGAAGAAAACATAAGAGTAAAGCTTTGTGACATTGGATTAGGAAAAAGGTTCCTAGATATGACACCAAAGTCACAAATGGAAAAAGAAAAACAGATAAATTGAACTAAAAAACTTTCGTGTTTCAAAGAACACCATCAAGAAATTGAAAGGACAACCCACAGAGTGGGAGGAATATTTGCAAATCATATATCTGATATGGGACTTGTATACAGAATTTGTTTAAAAAGCTCCTACAGGGCCGGGCGCGGTGGCTCACGCCTGTAATCCTAGCACTCTGGGAGGCCGAGGCTGGCAGATCGCTTAAGGTGAGGAGTTCGAAACCAGCCTGAGCAAGAGCAAGACCCCATCTCATTATAAATAGAAAGAAATTAATTGGCCAACTAAAAATATATAGAGAAAAAAATTAGCCGGGCACGGTGGCACATGCCTGTAGTCCCAGCTACTCGGGAGGCTGAGGCAGGAGGATCGCTTGAGTCCAGGAGTTTGAGGTTGCTGTGAGCTAGGCTGACACCGCAGTACTGTAGCCCAGGCAACAGAGTGAGGCTCTGTCTCAAAAAAAAAAAAAAGCTCCTACAACTCAATAATATTAATAAAGAGACAAATAATCTAACTTAAAAATTGGCTAAGGATCTGAGTAGACATTTCTTCAAAGAAGATATATGGATGGCCAATAAGCACATGAAAAGATGCTCAACATCAACAGCCATTAAAGAAATACAAATAAAAACCACAACGATGGGAAGCTGAGGCAGGAGGATCACTTGAGCCCAGAAGTTCGAGGTGGCAGGGAGCTATGGTCATGCCACTGAACTCCATGCTTAAATATTAAACAGAGTTCCCATATGACCCTGCAGTTCTATTCTTAGGTATACACTGGAAATGAAAACATGTTCAGGGCATGGTGGCTCACACCTGTAATCCCAATTCCTTGGGAGCCTGAGGCAGGAGGATCACTCGAGGCCAGGGGTTTGAGACCAGCCTGGGCAAAATGGCAAGACCCCATCTCTACAAAAAATGAAAAGATCAGCCTGGCATGGTGGTTTGTGCTTGTGGTCCTGGCTGCTTAGGAGGCTGAGGCAGTGAGGCAGGAGTCAGACACCTTGCAGGCAGTCAGGGTAGGGGTCAGAGGAGAAGGCCAACAGGATAAGAAAGCCACAAAAATGTGAATATGTTTAGCTGAGATACATGGAACAAACAGGGACCTGTTAGTTATTTTATTTTAACCATAACATCTTTATCTAAGGTAAAAGGGGGATTCCTTTAATTGGAGCATGCACAGTTGAGATGACAGTGTCCTTAAATGAACTACCCTTATCAACAGTAAAAATCATAGCCAGCAGCGCCATGACAGTTTACAGATGCCATGGAACTCCGGGAAGTTACACTATATGGTCAAGAAAGGGGAGGAGTCCGGGTTCTAGGAACTCTTCATCCCTTTCCCAAACAACCATGAATATTCCACCCCCAAATTAGCATATTACTAGGGATTCACATAAAAGGACAGACCCTAACCCTGGGGTGGCACTGTTCCTTATTGGAGCAGTCCATTGTCTACCATCTTTGAGAGCATAATACACTTTCTATACTCTGTCTTTAATAATAAATTGCTTTGCTTCTCATGTGATCCTCCATTTGAATTCTTTCTAGCGTGAAGGTCAAGAACCCTCTCTGACTGGGACAGTGGTCTATGCCGCTACCAGGGGGAGGCTCCCTTGAGCCTGGGGGTTCCAGGCTGGAGTGAACTACCATTGTGTCACTGCTCTCCAGCCCAGGCAACAGAGTGAGATCTTGTTTCTAAAGAAAAAATAAATTAATTTAAAAAAAGAAGAAAGAAAACATGTTCATACAAAAATTTAAATACACAAATGCTAATAGTATCATTCTTTATAATAGCCAAAAAAGTGGAAACAACCCAAAAGTCCATCAGCTGATGAGTAGATAAATAAAATGTAGAGCCTTCCCAACAGGTGCAGTCGATTGACATCACAGAGCTGAATCTGCCACAGCTGGACATGCTCAAGGACCAGGAAGTGGAGATCTCGTCCATGTCCACTGCCCTGCTCAAGGTGGCACAGACCAAGCATGTGGACGCCAAGGACTGTCTGAATGTGCTAAACAAGAGCAACCAGGGGAGAGAATTGCTGGGCCCATTGACGAATTCCTAGACATACCTGGGAAGGTATGTATGTCCCTGGGAATCTACATGATGTGGAACATGTGCTCATTGATGTGGGAACTGGCTACTATGTAGACAAGACAACTGAGGATGCCAAGGACTTCTTCAGGAGGCAGACAGACTTCCTAACCAAGCAGATGGAGAAAATCCAGCCAGCTCTCCAGGAGAAGCACACCAGAAAGAGGCAGTCATGGAAATGATGAGCCAGAAAATTCAGCAGCTCACAGCCCCGGGGGCAGCTCAGACTACTGCCAAGGCCTGAGAGTCTGTTGGAGAGATGGGGCAAAGGCACCCTACTGTAGGGGCCTGGGACTCTGTGGGCGTGGCTTCCTGGTGTCAGGGAAGGGAATGGTCTTGCCAATAAATGTGAACTGGGCAGAAATAAATAAATAAAATAAAATGTAGCAGATAAATAAATAAATGAAATAAAATGTAGCGTATTTCTACAATGGAATGTTATGTAGCAAAAAAAAAAGGAACGGAGTATTGACACACGCCTCATGATGGATGAACCTTGAACACAGTACGCTAAGCAAAGGAAGTCGGTCACAGAAGACAGCATACTGTATAAGTCCCCTTGTATGAAGTTTCCAGAACGGGCAGACCCATTCCGACAGAAAGCAGATTAGTGGTTGCCTGAGGGTGGGGGCAGTTGGGGAATATTGAGACTGATAATGGACACGGTTTCTTTCTTTCTTTGTTTGTTTTAGATAATCAGAACTTTATTTTTTAAAATCACCTTCACTACAAATTTTAGAAGTCTGGAGAAGCTTTTCTTTCCCCCACCACGGGGTCAATAAACACATACAGCAGAGCAAACTAAGAACACTGTTAAAAAGGCAAAATACAGCATCCAAAGGCATTCGTTCAACTTCTAAGACATGGTGCGATCCTCAGGTAACGAGAATACCAAGTTTAGCAAGGTTGTTTCAAGCACCAGAATTCATTGCTTAATTCCTTCACTTAGATTTTTGG
Source organism: Lepilemur ruficaudatus (assembly GCA_963574885.1). NCBI lineage: Eukaryota > Metazoa > Chordata > Mammalia > Primates > Lepilemuridae > Lepilemur > Lepilemur ruficaudatus. The sequence goes on along the minus strand of CAUYRT010015463.1, from coordinate 6,132 downwards.
TACAAAAATTTAGTCCTACAAGGGGAAAACTATTTCTAAATGATGCTCCTGAATAGGTAGGTACCCAAATTTTCTCCTTGAGAAGATGTTGAGCTTATCCTTCCCACTGGCCCTTGGTGTATTTCCCCAGAGGGACTGCTGCTGTTCTCCATCACTTTTTGCACAAAGGCCAATGAAACTTTTCTGTAAACAGAGCACATTATTTGGCTGTAACCTATGATATTCAAAACCACTGGTTCATATGTGACTGAACTTTCAATGAGAGTACCCCACAGGCCTTCAGATGTCCTGATGCCCCAAGTAGTAAGAAGGTAAATGAACTCAAAAATCAAACAGCGCTCTGTTTACAGGACAGCCAGTCCCTAGATATAGCTCGTAAGTCTGGGGCTGCAGGTTATTCAAAATAGGCGTCCATCTCACTCTGACCCCTAGCCAAAACTCAGTACACTTCACAGGCATATCAAGACCATGAATGAACCCCAAAAGCATGAGGAACCCTCCTAACATGCCAGATATCTTCATGGCTTCGGATATCCAAGATATCACAGGAAATAGGAAAAATCCCCAGCTTCTTTTTGGAGTGATAAAAGTGTTCTGGAACTGATTGTGGTGTTAGATGCATACTCTGTGAATACACTAAAAAAGCATTGGATTGTACAGTTTAATTGGTAAATTGTAAGCTATGGGAATTATATGTCAGTAAAACTGTTAAAAAGAGAAAGCAACTGCAAATATCCTCTACTAAAAAGGTAACCTGAAAACAAACAAATCAGCCCCAGCATGACCTGCCTTTGAAACCATTCTTGATCCTCACTTGGGCTCCCGTGCCCGGCACCTCCCATCCGTCATTCACGGCTTGCAGTGCCGGAGACCGCAGTCCTGGACGCCTCCATCTCATGCCACTCTGTGAGCTGCCCGCTCACCTCTGCATTGATGCCCTGCACGGTGCCTGGCACAAAGTAGGTTGCCAGTAAATGTTAGTTTAATAAGTGAATTCTTATAACTATTTTGATAAATAGCAGAATTTTTAACCATTTAGTAAATATATCACTTAATTATTTGTAAATATGTACTGCCCATTGCTATAAATAATATGTGCTTAATTCATCAACAGCTAAAAACATTCCTGAAACTTAAAATTTTGAGTTAAAAAACTCAGTGATTAATAACTTTAGAGGGGAAGAATGTCAGATTCTCTGAACACTTGACCTTTATTTTGACCACAACACTGCACAGCTCACACTTGGGGGAGTAAGCCACCACGTAGGGGTCTAGAGTGTCTGGCCTTTGCCACCTGGACCCCTCCACCAGGCTGCTGGTCCCCTTCCCGGGCCCTCAGCCTGCAGCCAGCTCTGATGACAATCCAGCTCGTCTCGATCCTGATTCTGAATCATCCCTGTGCCTCTGGTGTTCCACAGCACCCCACACAGAGCGGGGCCTTGGGCAAGTACTGCATCGTGGATTGTCCCACCTGGCCCGAGTGAAGGAGACCTGTGCCTCGCTGGCAGGCCAGTGGGAGAAACATGCCGGCAGAGGCAGAGAGCAGAGGGTGGTGAGGACATGCCCCCTCCTGTGATCCTGTCCTTGCACTCCACTGAGTGCGTCCTCCCTTTGAGGGGAGAGGCCACACCTGCTTTACCCCAGCAACTTGGGAGGACAGTATAGGCAGTTGCTTAGGGTGCAAATGAGGCTCCTGCCCTATAATTTCATAAAGAGGTTTTCCAGATCCCTTTTAGAGCTGCTGGCACCACCTATAAAAACTTATGTTAATGTGAGTGACTTGTTTCTCCGTCCCTGGGGATTTATTTGGTGAGAGTGACACATTGTTATATGGATGTAATGCAATGTAAGGAACTAACAGCATCTTTTTTTGTTTCATTTTGTTTTGTTTTTTTATTTGTTTGTTTTTGAGACAGGGTCTCACTCAGTCACCCAGGCTGGGGTGCAGAGGTATGATCACAGCTCACTGCAACCTTGCATTTCCAGGCAAGCTATCCTCCCATCTCAGCCTCTCAAGCAGCTGGGACTAAAGGCATGTATCACTACACCCAGCTGATTTTTTATTTTTTGTAGAGTTGGGGTCTCGCTATGTTGCCCAGACTGGTTTTGACCTCCTGGGCTAGAGCAGTCCTCCCACCTTGGCCTCGCAGAGTGCTGGGATTACAGGCATGAGCCACGGCATCTGGCAGCATCTTTAGCACACCATCATTTTTAAGTAGTATCCACTTGGGAAATGGGCACTATGAGCACAGGGAATTTTCAATGTGAATGTTATAAAAGTAAAAATGGTTCTCAATACACATAAAAGCCATGGAATAACAGCACTGATTTCTTACACGTCTCTTGTGTGGTAGAAGCCTGCTGAATCCATCGGCACAGTGAGGCAGTTCCAGTCCCAGTGCATACCAACATCCAAGACAGGGCTTTTGAGATGTTAGTAGAAGCAGGGGTGAAAACTCCTGGAGGAGTAAAAGGTGTCTGCAGGTCTGGCTTGGATATGAGCCTTGTGTCCACTGCTGAAGCTGTCCAAGAGTTTAGAGAGGCACATAGGGACCCTCATGTGTCTTACATCATCTGTCCTGCCCACTTCTCGGGCATCCCTGCTTGTCCCCACTCTGCTCTCATCACTCTCATTCTTCTCAGAGTGCCAGGCATCCTTGCCCATCCTAAAGCCCCACGGGTCCCTGGAGCCATCCGCCAGCATAGCAAACTCCGCTACCTCCTCCCCCTGCCTCTGCTCCCTGCAGATCCCAGCCCTCTCTGCCCAGCTGCCAGGCCACGGCACCTCCGCGCCCACATGGAAGCCCATGCTCCCCGAGGCTCCTGCCATCCCACCAACCACCCTTTGCCCCTCCTAGAAAGGGGCAAGAAAAAGCATATTGCATATGGTGTGTGTGCAGCAAGGGGTCCTTGGGAGATGATGAGATCTGCCTGGTTCACCAAGGGGTAAAGCCAATAAACAGTAAATATTTCTGAGTTAATGAATGAATGATGGATGAAAGAAATGTTATTGTCCAGTCACTCCCCCTTGCTCAGTGAGGACTTGGGCATCTGACCTTAGTGCAATATTTCTCTCCAGCCCAAGCAGGGATGGCTTCAGTGTCCCCATGGACAACACCTGGTCCCCTGCCTCCAAGCTTCTTCTCCTCCACTGCAAGGACCTTCCCTTTTTTGTCCTTTCAGCTCCTGTGGCCACAGTCTGCACCTTGTCATCACCTGAAACTGCTCCACCTCTGAAACCTTGAACACCAGTATCCCACTCTCTTACCACAACCTCTCCCCTCCCACCACACCTTCCCGCTGGCTCACCCAGGGCTGCCTCTGCTCCCCATCCCACCTGCCACCTCCTGCGGGTCTCGCCCAACCCCAGGCTCCGCTTCCCTCTCATCAGCACCTTTGGTTCTCTTGTGCCCTTCGCTTGCTACTAATCACGCTCCCCTGGTTTCAGCAGAACCCCAACCTGGGGTAGGTTTATTTATTTATTATTTTTAAGAGACAGGTTCTCACTTCCACGCTCAGGCTGGAGTGCAGTAGCCCAAGCCTAGCTCACTGCAGCTCAAACCTCAGGGCTCATGCGATCCTTCTGCCTCAGCTTCCCAAGTAGCTGGGACTATATGCTGGTGCCACCATACCCAGCTGATTTTTAAAAATTTTATAGAGACAGGGTTTCGCTATGTTGCCCAGGCTGGTCTCAAACTCCTGGCTCAAGCGACGCCCTGGCCTCGGCCTCGCACAGTACTAGGTCAGCTTTATAGTGTGTCCTCTGCACCTACATCTCGGCAGCGAAGCAGTGCTGGGAAGAGCTGCAGCACAGCACTGACCCGCCCCACTCCTGGGCATGGCATCCTTTCCCCACTGTCCCTTCCCTTTGGCCACTCACCCATTCATGTGCTCAACAAATACATGTTGAGCACCTGCCACAGCCCATGACTGTTGAAGACTCTGGGAACTGAGCTGTCAACAGACAGGCCAGACCCCTGATCTCAGGGAACTTAACTGCCGGGGGCAGGGGGGACAGTAAGTAAATAGTGACCAAGGCGATTTGGTCAGTGTAGCTTCACTGTTCTGCTGGGGTTTCTGCTTTAGGCTGTACAGTCTCCGCTCTGTAGATGGCTTTGCCTTCTTCTTCAAGTAAAGTGGTCCCCTCTATGTCATATCCCCTCTAATTCGACCAATCTATGCATTTATCACCCTATGGACCCCCTACCCACCCTGAACCGTTTTTCCTTACCACACTTCTGACACCAAATCTGTTGGGTTTTCCTCATACAAACCAATTTTCCAACTCTCTGCACCAACTGGGTGTCCTACAGTTCAATGCAATTGTACCGGAGTAGCACAGGCCCTGCGGTGACAGGCTTAGTCACGAGACTGCCCCGGTTGCAAATCCCAGGTTTCTGCCTGGACTTCTGACCAGCCAGGGTTCCCATTACCCCTCCCTCAGGTTTGATAGTTTGCTAGAACGGCTCACAGAATTCAGGAAAGCAGTCACTTACTACTACCAGTTTATTACAGAGGATACAACTTAAGAACAGGCAAGCGGAAGAGACGCATGGGGCGTGGTATGGGGTATGGGGCGTGGAGCTTCCTTGTCCTCTCACACATGCCACCTTCCTGGCACCTTGAGTTCACCAACCAGGAAGGCCCCAACGGGGCCTTTGCGTGTTCCATGCTTGCTATTGTCTCTGTTTCGGTGGGGTAGGCAGCCCTGGAGCTCTGGGGCCTCAAGCAAGTCATCCATTAAGTGAGTTGCTTTCTTCCCAAATCAATAGCTTTTCTCTTTTGTTATAACCTGATCATTTTAAATGCTCTTGGAAGGTCAAACATTCACTAGCATTATAGCCCAGTTACTCAGTGCTGAAAACTGGAGTTAACAAATGACAATGTGTGAGACGCCCTGGGATCAGGCATTTTGAGTTTTGATGGAACGAATGTGCTCGTGGTCATGATGTCAGCAATGTCACAAGGTAGAGGTTGTGATAAGCACTGAAGCACAGGAGTCGCCTTGTGGCCAATTTGTATTCTGTGCAGTAGAAATAGCCTGTGCTTATTCTCAGTAAATTTCTGACAACGTTCTTATTCAAAGGATTCTATACATTAAACAACCCAAAACATCTCCCCACAAATAGACTGGAAATACATGTACATTTGTATTATTTATACAACGTGTGGTCCTCTGCTTTTGCCTGGCTGTGAGTGTTCACTGCAGTGTAGTTTGGGGCCTGGGTCCTAGTGAGGGTCTTCATGGTCAAGTCTAAGGAATCTTCTGGTCTGTCTTATTGCTAAGCTGCCTGGCTTTATTTTTCTCTCCAGAACTGCTTGTCAGTGCGGACTGTGTCTTATCCAGCCCTTTGTTTCTCATGAGCACAGGGCCTGACTGTTGGTCCACTAAAGGTTTGGCTGGCAATTGGAAGAGAAAGTTGGGGGAAAAAAACAGAGAAGGAAAGGAAGAGAGTTCTCAGGGTTGGGTTCTTTTATCTCTAGGAAATAAGATAACTAATATTACCCTCGACCACCACCACCTAAAGACAAACAAATAAAAAGTTTTGTTTAATCTATAGTTTAACTTTGTCCATATTGTAGATAATAACTCATTTTGGTTCATCTGTGGCAGTTAAATGCCCATATAAATAATACTAATGAAAACAATACTAAATTTATATCAATAACATTTATGAAATATTTTCTTTTGTTTTTTTTTTGAGACAGGATCTTGCTCTGTTCAGTGTTTTCTTAGTAACATGCATATAACCTTAATCATTTAAAAAATTTAGTTATTTATTCATCTATTCATTCAACAGACATTGAACGCCAATGTGTAATAATTAAAGAATACGTTTCCATGATCACACATTTTATCTTATTTTTTTTATTTTTTTGGGACAGAGTCTTGCTCTGTTGTCTGAGCTAGGTGTTGTGTAGTTAGCCCGGCTCACAGCAACCTCAGACTCCTGGGCTCAAGCGATCCTCCTGCCTCAGCCTCCTGAGTAATAGCTGGGACTACAGGCATGCACCACCATGCCTTGCTAATTTTTTCTATATACTTTTGGTTGGCCAATTAATTTCTTTCTATTTTTAATAGAGACAGGGGTCTCGCTCTTGCTCAGGCTGGTCTTGAACTCCTGGCCTTGA